>CANYBF012591330.1:0-14939 GCA_948192965.1 Dalechampia spathulata | reverse complement strand
TTAAAACATAACACATAGCATTCGGCAATCAAAATAAATTAAAATCAGAATTTTATGACATATGCGATCGGGAAGATCATATGCGATCGCGTATGATATGGAGATGATCATACGCGATCGCACATGATGATGTGCACACAAGACGAAGTGAAAGCAAAATATCAAAACATATAAAAATCATGCGCAAATCATGAAATTAATTCAGTTTTTCATCAGATTAAAACATGAACACAATGAAAAATGCATAAAAAAAAACATTAAAAAAGTGATAAATCTACCAACCTCTCGTAGATTTTCCTTAGCTCCGAGTATAGAGAAAAGAAGAAAACAGTCCAAAGTCTGAGTTTAGGGATTGAAATCACCTCATCTAAGTGATTTGTTGTGAGTTTTTATGTTTTTCTAACCCTAATTGATTAGAATTATCAAAATTAGGTTAAGAATCAATTAATCACATTTTACGGCTGCCAAAACCCTAATCCCGTAGGTCTAAATTGCTAAAAATTGCTAACCCCCTCTAAAATGGAGTTCCAAAGCTTTTAAAATTGCTGCCCCAGAGACATACGTGATAGCATATGTCAACATATGCTAAACCCTAAAACATACGCGATCGCGTATGCCCAAATATGCGGCGTGTCACAAACATACGCGATCACGTATGTTTGTACATATGCGAGGGTCTAGAAACATACGCGGCGTGTGACGCCCCAGAACGGGCCAGAATTTGCCCAGAACAGCCCGGAATGATATGAAACAACCCAGAGTGGCCCAAGACCAACCCGAAATGGTCTAGAATCATCCCGGCCTCCATCCGAGTCAAGCCTGTCCAAAATTAGGGTGCGACAGATCTACAAGGAGGTCAAAGTCTATGTGGATGATATGATGGTGAAGTCTCCCACTAGAGAAGAGAATCTGGCTACTCTTGATAGATTTCTTACGCGCATTGAGAAATATAGACTCAGGCTAAATCTGAAGAAGTGCATATTCAAGGTGACATCCAACAAGCTATTAGGTCACATTGTCAGTCAGAGGGGTATTGAAGTGGATCCTGATAAGGCAAAGTCAATCATTGAGATGCCTATCCCGAGAACTGAGACCGAAGTCAGGGGATTTCTTGGACAGCTCCAGTATATCAGTAGATTCATTGCCAAGCTTACTACCAGGTGTGAGCCTATCTTCAAGCTTTTGAGGAAGAATCAGCCTATGGTTTGGGATGAGTACTGCCAGTTTGCATTTGAGAGAGTGAAGCATTACCTCTCTAACCCACCGATCTTGCAACCGCCTCAGCTAGGAAAACCATTACTACTCTATCTAGCCTTAGAAGAGGAGTTAGTAGGTGCTATGATGGCTCAAGAGAATGACGCCGGAGTCGAGCATGCTGTCTATTATTTGAGTAAGAAGCTATTGCCAACAGAATGTAAGTACAGCTATTGACCCTGACTTTTCACCCTTGTGCAATCTTGGGTTTTTATTGATTCAGCTCGGTATTAGTCCCCGAAGTCGACCCCTATAGTGCATATAGGCCTGTTTGGCTTCCTCTGAGTGCTCTGGATGTACAGAGCACATTGAAGTTGATGGGGCCCACCATGATGTGTAGCAAGACCCACCGCCCTTGTTAGTTCCCTCTGAGTGTTTTGGACATGCAGAGCACATTGAGTGCATAGCATTGCATGAACAACACTTAGGTCAAAAAATGTTCGGTAGGGCCCACATGTAAGGTCCATAGGCGGGGCCCACTTAGTGGGACCCACATAAATAGAACATGCTAATAATGTCTTACAAAGTCAAATAATGCTTATTTGACATGCAGAACACATAGCATACAAAATCCTACGTTTTGGGGTGTATAACACTATATGCCCGAAATAGGATGCTTGGTAGGGCCTACCACCCGGGGCCTACCTAACAAAGGGATGTTTTATGTAGTGCTCTAATATGTCAAATGACACTTATTTGACATAATAAACATATTGCATTTCACCCATACGAGGTGAAACATGCAAACAAAATAGATTTAGTGCATAGCACTATGCATGTACTATAGAAGAAAAAAAAAGACGTTTGGTGGGGCCCACCTTTCGGACAAAATCTGGAAAACTTTTCACTACACAATGTCTTAGAATGTCAAATGACTCTTGTTTGACATATGGCTTACATCCCATTTTACCCGAGCGAGGCAAAACGAATAGGGGCAAAACGCTATATGCGTAACCTATAGCACTATGTGTTATGCATCTAGCATAAAAAGACATTTGGTCGGGAGCCTTCTTGGGACCAAACCAGATGTGAGCCACATTACACAATGTCTTGGCACATAAAATGATGCTTATGCGGTATGGGGTGCACGTCCTGATGCAACCCTAGTGGGCCCCACCTGACGGGTCAAAATACTATATGTACAGCATGTAGCATTACATGCTGCGCACATAGGCTATGTGTGGCGCACATAGCATTATGTGTGGCACACATAGCCTAAAAATTTTCAAATCCGGATCAAAAATTACAATTTTACCAAACGCTAATTTGGCTCTATAAATATAGAGCTAGCGGTTCAATATAATGGATCTGAAAAATTACTCTTGAGCAAGGCCAAAGTATGCCAAAATTCCTCCAAAATTAATTAAACACTTAATTAATTAAATTCTTAAGATTTAGAGACTAATTGGCTCTAGTTAGGCTCCCTAAGCACGATTGGAAGCAAGATCAAGAAGAAAAACCTACTGCCATTAGGTAATTTCTTCATTTTCTTTGGATTTTTGCATAAATCTCCTATTTTTGGCTTGATCCTCTTGTGATTGGCGTCAATCATGGATTTTTCTTATTTACTCATTTTGTTGGGTACTTAAAATCACTGATTTCCTGTCACACCCAGCCCATACCTGGAGTAACACGCTCCCGTAGCATACACAATGACCTCCCGTATGGGAAACCGCCATATACACTACAAGGGATACCTGTACATGTATAATTAGACGTCATATGGGGACAACAGATAGTATGGCGGTGAAATCATAAAACAGAACTAAACATAACCCTGGATAACAACATACATTCAATTGAATGAACATGTCCATAACAAAAGTATATTCATTAATATACAACGGTTCTGATTACAATAACCGTACAAGTCACCACCAAACTACAAATACATTACTGCCTCTCTAATATATACAAGCTACAAGACAAGACTACAAAAAGAAAGTATGATCGGCTACTCCAAACCACCTCGAGACAGGGATTCGCTGATGAATCACACACCTGCTGACACTGGCTATCACTGCTTTGGTCCTTCTACAGTAGGCTCGGAACCTGCGTTCATCAATTGATAAACGTTGAGTCAAAGACTCAGTGGTACTAGCTATCATACATGCATAAAACATAGATAAACATGTCAAGTAACAGGCAATATGATGCAATGCTATGTTGCCTCGTTTCCTCTTCCTGTTCTGAACTCTCTTCCCTCTATCCTTTTTCCTTTATTGTGCACAATATATTCCCATGTTGGATCCCTATGTACCAATACTCAACTCTTGAAGGAGGACAACTGTAATCCTGGCTCGTAGGCCCCTTTTTTTATGCCTATATCTCGAGACTCAACTCCCATGGGAGGAAATAATATAGGATTCCATTATGGAATCCTGTAATATCTGATCCAACATGCCTTTCCTCATTTTCTCTCGCTCTGTTTAGGCATTCATGCTCCCAAATGTCATGAATATGCTAACATGCGAGAGTATCGTATAGAAGCTCAAGTAAGAATCATGTAATTTATCATATAATAAACTCATAGCATCAAATAATAGGCAAATACGGGAATTCAATCCCCAATCACCATTCACTAAGCCATACTTGGCTTAAAAGCAATCAAAGAAGCAAAGAACAACTAATACACAACAACACTAACTAGCACGAACCTATGAGAAGTAAAGCTTCTAGTGACCAATCACTCTTCTAAGCTCCTAGCCGTGCAAAACCAACTCCGCTCTGCTTAAATACCTGAAGAAAAATGAGTTCTAGGGGTTTAGGGACGTTTAGGAAGGGTTTGGGAGAAAGAAACTGAAGATAAGTCAAAGATAAGTCTAAGTTTATCCTTTTAAAAATGGTGTTTTAAGTCACATACGACCTTACCAAATACTCGTACGCCCGTACCAACCTAAAAACCCTGATGGATTGATTTTCCTGTGAGTTGTCGTACGCCCGTACCATATTTGGTACACTCGTACGACCCTAAAGTTACTGACAAACCTAAATTCCTGCGAGTTGACGTATGGCCGTACAACCTTCTGGTACGCCCGTACGGCTATCCGTATGCCCATACCGCATGCCTAAAATGAGAACATGCCTCAATTTCAAGCCCCTAACTCTTCCAGAACCTGTGAAACACACTCCAAAACCAATCCTAACACATCAACATCACTGTCCCTCATCCAACCGAGAAGTCACACTTCCCAATAAGGCGACAGTGTCACATAATACAATCATAATACAAGCATACATACCTACATACATGTATACACATCATCAAAGTATATAAAAACACATACGCATACAAACCTCTATCCGTATACTAGTGTGCAAACTACTAGGGTCTCAATTACGGGTGTAACAACTCTCTCCCCCTAAAAAGAATTTTGTCCCGAAATTAGAACGAAACTTACCAGAAAAAAAATGAGGATACTGTTCCCTCATCAGAGCCTCTCGCTCCCAAGTTGCATCTTGACCCGTGTGATGATTCCACAATACCTTCACCAATGGTATCCGTTTGTTCCTTAGTTGCTTAACCTCTCGGGCCAAAATCTGAATCGGCTCTTTCAAATACGATAAGTCAGGTTGAACTTCAATCGACTCCACAGGAATCACATGTGAAGGATCTGATCTGTACCTCCTCAGCATAGAAACATGAAACACATTATGAATCCAGTCCAACTCCGGTGGCAAAGCTAATCTATACGCCAACAGACCCACTCGCTCAAGTACCTCATACGGACCAATGAAACGAGGACTTAACTTACCCTTCTGACCGAATCTCATAATCTTCTTCCACAAAGATACTTTCAGAAATACCTTATCCCCAACCTGATGCTTGATGTCTCGCCGCTTTAAGTCCACATACGACTTATGTCTGTCAGAAGCGGCTTTTAACCTGGACTTAATCAACTGTACCTGATCCTCAGCCTGCTAAACAAGCTTAGGCCCAATCAATCTGCACTCGCCAACTTTATCCCAATGCAACGGTGTCCTACACCTATGCCCATACAAAGCCTCATACGGTGCCATCTGTATACTCAACTGGTAGCTATTATTATACGCAAACTCAATCAAATGCAAGTACTGATCCCAGCTACCCTCCTATTCAAGAATACAAGCACGTAGCATATCCTCTAAGATCTGGATCACCCTCTCGATCTGGCCGTCGGTCTGGGGGTGAAAAGCTATACTGAAATGTACTTTTGAGCCTAAAGCTCTCTGAAAAGCACCCTAAAATCGAGAAGTAAATCAGGGATCTCTATCTGACACGATAGATGATGGAATCCCGTGTAACCGAACAATCTCTCTCATGTATAGCTCAACTAACCTCTCCAAGCCATAATCCATCCTTACAGGGATAAAATGAGTTATCTTGGTCAATCGGTCAACAATCACCCAAACTGCATCGTGCTTAGCCTGTGTCAACGGTAACCCCATGATAAAATCCATCGTGATCCGATCCCACTTCCACTCTGGCATAGGCAACGGATTAAGTAATCCAGCTGGTACCTGATGTTTCGCTTTTACTCGTTGACAAATAAGGCATTTACGTACAAAATCAGCTATATCTCTTTTCAAACCAACCCACCAATAATCTTGTCTCAAATCCCGATACATCTTCGTACTTCCGGGATGATAAGAAAATGTCGAACTGTGGGCTTCCTCGAGAATCTGTCTCTTTAGTCCCTCATCTGTCGAAACATACAACCGTGTCCCATGTCTCAAATTACCATCCTTATCCATGGTAAACAAGGTAGTCTTACCACAGTGCACCTTCTGCAACTGTTTCTGATATTCCACATCATTAGTTGCATTTCTCTGTCAACAGAGGCTTAACCTTCATCTGTAACTGTGCCAGAAGACAATCAGATTGTAACGTCAAGGTGGCATTCAACTGTCGCATCTCGTACACCAGAACCAATGAAGATTGTCTCAAGCCGACAAACATCTTCTGACTTAGAGCATCGGCAACTGAATTAGCTTTACCTGGGTGATAATCGATTACACAATCATAATCCTTAATAAGCCCAATCCAGCATCACTGCCTCAAGTTCAACTCCTTCTGCGCACCTAGATACTTAAGACTCTTGTGATCCGTGTACATATAACAGAACTCATCGTACAAATAATGTTGCCAGATCTTAAGAGCAAATACGATTGCTGCCAACTCCAAATCATGTGTGGGATAATTCTTCTCGTGTGGTTTCAATTGCCTCAAAGCATAGGCAATCACTTTTCGATCTTGCATCAGAACACATCCCAAACCATTCAACGAAGCATCATTGTAGATCACATACGCTTGAACCGGAGTGGGTAGCGTAAGAACTGGGGCTTGTGTCAAACACTCCTTCAATAGCTCAAAACTCCTCTGACATTCCTCCGACCAAACGAAAGGAATGTCCTTCCGCAATAACGTCGTGAAAGGCAAAGCAATCATTGAAAATCCTTTAACAAACCTCTGATAGTACCCTGCTAAACCCAAGAAACTACAAACCTCACTGACATTCCTAGGTGCTTGCCAATTAAGCACAGCTTCCACCTTGCTCGGATCCACTTTGATCCCCTATACCGAGATCACATGTCTCAAAAATGCTACTTGATCAAGCCAGAAATCACACTTCGCTAACTTACCAAATAACTGCTCTCCCTCATCCGTTCCAACACTAACCTCAGATGATAATCATCCTCCTCATGCGTCTTAGAATAAACAAGAATGTCATCAATGAACACGATAACAAACTGATCCAGATAATTAGAAAACACTATGTTCATCAATGCCATGAAAGCTGCTGGTGCATTCATCAACCCGAACGGCATTACCAGAAATTCATAATGTCTATAATGAGTCCTGAATGCAGTCTTAGCCACACTACTATCCTTCACCCTCAACTGATGGTATCCCGATCTCATATCAATCTTAGAAAATACTACTGCATCCTTAAGCTGATCGAATAAATCATCGATATGCGGTAACAGGTATCGATTCTTGATCGTCACCTTATTCAGCTGCCTATAGTCTATACACATCCGCATAGACCCATCCTTCTTCTTCATAAACAACACCGGCGCACCCCAAGGTGAAACACTTGGGCGAATGAAACCCTTATCCAATAATTCCTGCAATTGTACCTTCAACTCTTTCAATTCCATTGGTGCCATTTGATATGGAGTTATCAAGATCGGTTCGGTACCAGGTAACACCTCGATCTCAAACTCTACCTCCCTCTCAGGCGGTAACTCTGGCAACTCCTCTGGAAACACATCAGGGAAGTCGCACACCATCGGAATCTCTGTCAACTGAACTCCATTCTGTCTCCCATCCATCACATTAGCTAACACCGCCTCACAGCCCTGTAACAGTAACTTCCGAGCAGTCACAGCTATCATCAACCTTGCTGTCACTGATGGTATGTTACCCTTAATCAGAATCGTACCCTGATAAGGAGATTGCAGTGTCACTATCTTCCGTTGACAGTCCATCACCGTACCGTACTTAGCTAACCAATCCATCCCCAGTATAATATCATACTCTCGGAATGGCATCGCTACCAGGTCAGATAAGAAATAGACACCCTGTATCATCAAAGGACATCGCCTAAACACTCGATCCACTACCACATCTCTGCCTAAAGGGCTAGAAACCACTATCCCATAGCCTAACCCCTCATTCAACATACCAATCAATTGAGCAAACTATAAATCAATATAAGAATGCGATGAACCTAGATCAAACAAGACTAAAGCATCATGATAAAAAATAAGAACATTACCAAGCACCACATTCGCTGATTGTTGCTCCTCACGGCACACTAAATTATAAACTCTGGCAAGAGCCCCAACAACCTGATTAATGGACCCCTGACTCGCACCACGACCTCCACTATCTCGGCCTCTCCCTCGGCCTCTACCTCACTCCGACCCCTGAGAACCTACAGAGCTCGGTCTCTGCTGCTGCTGCTGCTGTCAAACCTCACCCTCAACAACAAGACAAATTGGCCCACTAGACCGCTTTGGGCACTCCCGGGCAAAATGACCTGCACCTTCACATCTGAAACATGCTATATTGCCTACCCAATAAGGTCTATAATGAGTCTGACTGCATAAATGGCAAGAATACAGTCCAGAACCTGTACTACCACCATAAGAAACAGGTCTCCCACTCTGTTCTCACCGTGGTGGCATCGGTCGCACATCCATTGATCTAGGGGGAAAAGAACTCCTGAACTTGCCCCTCTTCAAAGAACTCGAAGAAGAACCCAATCCCTTAAACGATCTCCTCATCGACTCCTGTCGAGCATCCTCCTCAAGTATCGTACGCTCGAGATCCAATGCACTAGCCATCAAAGCTGCAAAATCATCATACTGAGAGGTCTGCACAATTGCCCTGAGTCACGGATTCAAGCTCTGCTCGAACTGCTTACACCTCTCTCGTCCAGACGGTATAATGTGCGTCGCATAATACGCCAACCGAGTGAACTCCTTCTCATAGTCGGCGACAGACAAGTCTCCCTACTTCAGCCCTAGAAATTCCTGTAGCTTCTGGTCCGTATAAGCTGAAGGCACGTACTTCCACCGAAATTCCTTCTGAAGATCAGCCCACGTCAAAACAGGTGGGTCTACCATACTCTGAGGCACGGTCTTCCACCACTCATACGCGTCCTCCTGTAACAAAGAGATGGCATACTCAAACTTTGCCATCTCCGGGCACTTCAATTGGCGCAACACCCTCTGTGTCCACTCTAGCCACACTTCTACCACGTATGGATCAGTAGTACCGGTGAAATTCATGGCTCC
The DNA here is from genome assembly GCA_948192965.1 of Dalechampia spathulata. Lineage (NCBI taxonomy): Eukaryota > Viridiplantae > Streptophyta > Magnoliopsida > Malpighiales > Euphorbiaceae > Dalechampia > Dalechampia spathulata. Next base: position 5,900 of record CANYBF012591330.1, on the reverse strand, counting down.
ATATGACCTTAACTTTGTGAAGTCCAACTTATACTCCTCTCTCTACTCCACTGGAGGTGGGGCAGGAAATGCAGGCAACATCTGACTTTGTGCCTGAAGAAATCGCATGAATTGGGCAAACTGAGTTACCATCGGGTCAGCAGTCGATTCTTCTGCCTGCCTACCCGCACGCTCTCCCGGTTCTGAGGAACTCTCTTGGGGATTAAAGTTATCCCCGCCTTCCTCACCAACATTAATCCTCTTATCAGACATCAAACCTAATCTGAAGCACACAAACAAGAATCCTATGGTTAGCAGTGGTCAGGACGAGCAACACTCCTATACTGTAGCTGAACACTCAGAGGCAGTAATCCCTAACAAAGACACGTCGAGCTAAACCATAGCTCTACACCCTATGAGCTATAAACCATAGCTCTGATACCACTATAACATGTCACACCCAGCCCATACCTGGAGTAACATGCTCCCGTAGCATACATAACGACCTCCCGTATAGGAAACCACCATATACACTACAAGGGATACATGTACATGTATAATTAGATGTCGTATGGGGACAACAGATAGTATAGCGATGAAATCATAAAACAGAACTAAACATAACCCTGGATAACAACATACATTCAATTGAATGAACATGTCCATAATAAAAGTATATTCATTAATATACAACGGTTCTGATTACAATAACCGTACAAGTCACCACCAAACTACAAATACATTACTGCCTCTCTAATATATACAAGCTATAAGACAAGACTACAAAAAGAAAGTATGCTTGGCTACTCCAGACCACCTCAAGACAGGGATTCGCTGATGAATCCGCCTGCCTGCTGACACTGGCTATCACTGCTCTGGTCCTTCTATAGTAGGCTCAGAACTTGCATTCATCAATTGATAAACGCTGAGTCGAAGACTCAGTGGTACTAGCTATCATACACACATAAAACATAGACAAACATGTCAAGTAACAGGCAATACGATGCAATGCTATGTTGCCCCATTTCCTCTTCCTGTTCTGAACTCTCTTCCCTCTATCCTTTTCCCTTTATTGTGCATAATATATTCCCATGCTGGATCCCTATGTACCGGTACTCAACTCTTGAAGGAGGACAACTGTAATCCTGGCCTGTAAGCCCCTTTTTTTATGCCTATGTCTCGAGACTCAACTCCCATAGGAGGAAATAATATACGATTCCATTATGGAATCCTGTAATATTTGATCCAGCATGCCTTTCCTCATTTTCTCTCGCTCTGTTTAGGCATTCACGCTCCCAAATGTCATGAATATGCTAACATGCAAGAGTATCGTATAGAAGCTCAAGTAAGAATCATGTAATTTATTATATAACAAACTCATAGTATCAAATAATAGGAAAATACGGGAATTCAATCCCTAATCACCATTCACTAAGCCATACTTGGCTTAAAACCAATCAAAGAAGCAAAGAACAACTAATACACAGCAATACTAACTAGCACAAACCTGTGAGAAGTAAAGCTTCTAGTGACCAATCACTCTTCTAAGCTCCTAGCCATGCAAAACCAACTCCGCTATGCTTAAATCTTTGAAGAAAAATGAGTTCTAGGGGTTTAGGAAGGGTTTAGGAGAAAGAAACTGAAGATAAGTCAAAGAAAAGTCTAGAAACCTAAAAACCCTAATGGACTGATTTTCCTGCGAGTCATTGTACGCCCGTACCATATTTGGTACGCCCGTACGACCCTAAAGTTACTGACAAACCTAAATTCCTGCGAGTTGATGTACAGCCGTACAACCCTCTGGTACGCCTGTACGACCTCTAGGACCTCAACTCTCTTGTTCCCTCGAGCTCAGTACACCCGTACGGCTATCCGTACGCTCGTACCACATGCCTAAAATGAGGACATGCCTCAATTTCAAGCCCCTAACTCTCACAGAACCTGTGAAACACACTCCAAAACCAGTCCTAACATATCAACATCACTGTCCCTCATCCAACCGAGAAGTCACACTTCCTAATAAGGCGACAGTGTCACATAATAGAATCACAATACAAGCATACATACCTACATACATGTATACACATCATCAAAGTATATAAAAACACATACGCATACAAACCTCTATCCGTATACTAGTGTGCAAACTACTAGGGTCTCAACTACGGGTGTAACATTTCCAGCTTTGATCTGCCTAGATCCGAGCCAGATTTCACATTTTTCTTGAAAACCTTCTGTTTCCTTTATTTTTCCAGGCTATGTGCACCACACATAGACTTATGTGTGCCACATCTAACCCATGTGTGGCACACATAAGTCTATATGCTGCACATATAGGCCCCAAATTTCAAAGAAAATGCCAATTTTCTTCCATTTTGCTTCAATTTTTTGACCTGATCTGGTCTTTCCAGCAACATTTGAGGCCTCTCTATGCCTCTGGTGTTCTGGATCTACCATATATTTCATAGATCTATAATAATTCTAACTTTAAAATTAATTTTCTTGTGTTGGGTGCAAATCCACGAAGCAAAAATCCATTTTCAGGCTCTGATCTGCCTAGATCAGGGTTGGATCTTGGGTTTTCGCTGAAAAATTTTCGTTTTCCTTCCATTTTGCAAACTGTGTGCCATACATACATGTATGTGTGCAACACACAGCCTATGTATGGCACACATAGATCTATGTGCAGCGCACATAGATCCCAGATTTCACAGAAAAGGCCATTTTTCACCTAATCCGCTTCAGATATCATTTTTCCAGCAACTCCCGAGGCTTGTCCATGCTTTTGGGGTTCTGGATCTGTCAAATATTGTCTAGATCTAATTGATTTTAGCCTTAAAATTAATTATTCAAATTAATTGCATAATTAATTATTTGGATTGCAAAACATGGGCTGATTCGTATTCAAAATGAGGTACTATCTTCATTGAAGTTGCTTATTTTTGTCTATTGATCGTTTCTGTACTGACAGATTTGATTTTCTTGCAGATTCATAAGCTATGTGCACTACACTTTCAATTATGTGCACCACACATAGCCTATGTGTAGCGCACATAGTTTGATACGCAGCACACATTCCCCAGAAAATTTCCCGAAAAATCATGTTTTTGCTCATTTTGAAACCTGTTTTGATTTTTCCAGTAATATTTGATGCTTTACAGTGGCTCAAGTATTCTAGATCTATCATAAAATAATTACATTTAATTAATTTTGGCCTCAAAATTAATTTTTAACAATCAAATGCTTATTTGGTTCGTAGAAATTCGATTTTCGAAAGGATTGGATTCAAATCGGTTGAGGGGCTATCTCCAAATTGTTCCAAGTGATTTTAGCACTCCCATTTGATTTTCCATGATCAAACAAAAATAATTTTGCTTAAAATTATTTTTATTTTCATGATCTGGCTCGTATAAATTCATGTGATTATTGCCTAACAATTAATTGGATTTTGACTCTTGGTTTATGCTTTCACATGGCATTGGACTAGTCAAATAAATCCTAAATTCATTTGCTACTAATGAATTTATTTGTGTTTATTTTGCATATTTCCATCGTGCATTATTGGCTTGTGCCACCCAAGGCAAAATAGTACCCGAGGAGGAAGGGGGTGTTACTTAACACCCCAAAATATGTATGCGAGGATATTTTTATAGTAGGATAAATTTATTATGGCTTTGTAATAATTTATCCCATATATCCTGTGTGTATCCCTTAAATCCTCGATCCCTTTCACCGGCCTATTGGTATTTTTTATTCGTGGATGAATTTATATTTGCTAAAATATATGTCATCATGTCATATGCCATATCACATGCCATATAACACACACTTCTATGCCATGCCATAACATACCGTATTTCATATGCTTATATGTATAAATACGCCAATACAATCCAAATACGCCAATACGTAATACAATTGTTGACCCTGACTTTTCACCAACATGTAATTTTGGGCTTATGTTGATTCAGCTCGGTCTTGGTCCCCGTATCGACCTCGATTATGCACATAGGCCTCTATAGGCTTCCCTTGGGTATTCTAGTGTACAAAATACATCAGAGCTGGTAGGGCCCACTACGACGCCTGGCAGGGCCCACCACCCTCATTTCTCTATTCTGAGTATTCTGTACATGCAGAACACCCTTCACTGTTGCTTACGCAAGACAAACCACTTGAAATGCAAAATATTGCATTTAGGGCATTTGGCACTATTCACCATGAATAGTGCATCGATGGAACCCACTACCTTTACTAGCTTTTCTAGATGTTCCGTACACACAGAACATCCCCTATTACTGCTTACAAAAGGCAGAGATCGCAGAATGCAAAAATATTGCATTTTTGGCCCTAAGCACTATTCATCATGAATAGTGGATAGGTGGGGCCCACTAGGCAATAGTGGGGCTCGCTGCCTTGATAACCTATTCTGTGTATTCTGTACTTACAGAATACATTTTCCAGTTGCCTTACGCAAGGCACAACGCTTGGCATCGCAAATGCCATCTTCTGGGCCCACTACATTGTAGGGCCCACCTAGGATATATGTGGGGCCTACTGCCCCTATTAGCATATTCGGTGTATTCTGTACTTACAGAATACATTTCACGCCTGCCTACGCATGGTAGGATGCACAGAATGTAAAGTATCGCATTTTGAACCTAGGTCACTATTCATTATGAATAGTACATAAGCGGGACACGCTTCCACTATTGTCCTATTTTGTGTATTCTGTACTTACAGAATACACCTCGTTGCTGCCTTATGCAAGGCACACCCTGTGGCATCCCGAATGCCACATTTTAGGGCTCACCATGCTATGGGGCCCGCCAAGCATTAGTAGGGCCCGCTTCTGACTATAGTTCACTTTGATGCATTCTGTACGTACAGAACACATCCCACCTGCTGCCTTACTCAAGGCAAAGCGCTTGGTATGCTATTTGCCACCTTCTAGGCCCTTTTATACTGTGAGGCCCATTGGGCACTATTCATCATGAATAGTGTATAGGTGGGCCCACCACCTGATTTAGCCAATTTCGAGTGTTCTGTATGCATAGAACACATATTCATTGGTGCCTACATGAGGCATGACCTACGGCATCCCGAATGCCACATTTTGGCCTTAAATGCCTATTAGGCCTGAAACGGGCCCATTAAGACAAAACTTGATGTTCGGGGCCAAATTTGAAAAAACTTATAGTTGCAAAGTTTCTCGGAACATCAAATAATGCTTGTTTGACATATGGCACACATCTCATTTGGCCCGTACCGAGCGGAGCGCATAGCTACATGCGGTGCACATAGCACTATGCACAACGCATGTTACATAGTAAAGACGTTTGGTCGGGAGCCTTCTCGGAACCGAATTTGGAAAAACTTTATTCTACAAAGTTATTCCTTACATCGAATAACGCTTATAGGCTCGGGGTGCACATCCCGAAGCGACCACAGTGGGCCCCATGCGACGGGTTCCAAACTATATGCTGTGCATATAGACCTATGTGCGCAGCATATAGGCTATGTGCTGCGCACATAGCCCTATATGTGGCACACATAGTTTTAAAATTTTTCAAATCCGGGCGAAAATTATAAAATTGCCACACCCAAAAAGTGCTCTTTAAATATAGAGCTCGGGGTTCATCTGAAGGGATCTCGAAATTGCCAAAAGGCAAGGCCAAACTTTGCTAAAATCATTCCAAAAATTAATTAAACACTTAATTAATTTTCCTTAGGGATTTAGAGACTAATTAACCCTAGTTAGGCTCCTGTGAGCTTTGATCCGTTTTCCCACCGGCTTTTTAACGTGTTTTAACTTTTTGAGAAAGCAAGCATGGATTGTGGAGTCGCCACCTAGTTTGTTTCTATTAATCCATTTGAATTAACTTTGAAAACTAGGAAATAAAACTTAGGTTTTTCAGAGTTGA
>CANYBF012591215.1:0-26494 GCA_948192965.1 Dalechampia spathulata | reverse complement strand
TGGTGAAGCGAGGTGACTTTTCCCAAAAGATACGGCTGTCACGACTCGTGCATTGCTCTTCACGAGTCGTGCTATATTTTCATGACAGCTTTTCCTTTGATAATTCTATGTCACGACTCGTGCTCGATCATCACGAGTCGTATTCCTTATGTCTGAACTTGCTGTAACGACTCGTGACTTTCTTCACGAGTCGAGCTCTTTCTTTTGTCTTCTTCGAATACCTTCTGTAGCGACTCATGATCATCTTCACGAGTCATGCTCTTCCCTTCATTTCTTCATATTCTTTCTGTAACTACTCGTGATGTTATTCACGAGTCGTGCTCTTCAGTTTAGCTTCTTTTCTTTTCTCTTTCTTTCTGTAACGACTCATGCTCCATGCTTTACAAGTCGTTCTTCACTTTCTTCCTCTGAGATCTCTGTGTAACGACTCGTGCTCTACTTTACACGAGTCGTGATTTACACTTAGCTCACCATTTCTCTCATACTTAGCCGATTTTACCTGATTTTCCTGCAAATACTTACAAATAATCCTCAAAAGTATATTTTGGGACTTCTTCAAAATAATATTCGATAAAACCATAAAACATACATAATATTTAATAAAACTTAAAAGAAACTTAAGCTAAACACATAAATAACATATTATTTAGACTAATATAGACAACAAAATAGCAAGTGATCAGCATGCTCATGCAACTCATACATACATCATTATAATAATTTATAATATGATGATTATGAAATTTTAAGTCTAAGGTCAAGCCTAGGTTATGCATGATTCTACAAACCCTAAAAATTTGAAATAAAATTATTCTATTACAAATTTAGTCTTGGAGTTTCCTCTTTTGGTCATGCCTTGCTTCTTTTGCCTCCTTTTGTAACTCCTTTATAACCTATGTAATCTAATTACAACTTTCAATAATAGAAACCCTAAGTTACATTTGGGGGGAGTAGATGAGAAGAGAAGTACAAAAGATTTTAAAGAAAAGGCAGGACTCGCAGACCCTATTTACCAAAAATTATAAATGATGCATATGCTTAATCACATTAGGCTAAGTCCATAATCACCATCATGCCATATAATCATCCATCCATACATTCAAAAATGCTTAAATCAATAATCTTCTCATAATGTCATTTCAATTTTTCCATTTTAAAATTCAAATAAACTTTGCCTTTTAAAATAGTTATTAGGCTTGCATTTGAAAACATATGGTTTACTTGTTTTGAATTTTATTTGAATAAATTATTTATTAAATTAAATAATCATCCAAAAAATAATATATTCATTATTTAATAATATATTCATTATTTAATCATACTTTAAATATTAATAAATCACTTAGAAATCAAAATAAAAGTCAAAACCAATAAGAATCCTTATCATGCTCAAATTGCTCCTTTTAAGAGTTTTAATTCAAATAAAATACTTATTAATCTTCAAAATTAATAAAATTTCATTTTTAAAACCTTTAATGTGTTTAAAACATTAAAATATATGAATTAATAGAAAAATATGAGCAATTATATTGAAAAATTTAAATATACCAAAATTAGACTTCCTATGTGCATATGAACATAATTTCCACAAAATCACATCCAAATAAAATCATAATTCATTTAAAATGCTGAAAAATCAATTTAACATATTAAATAATTGATTCATTACATGTTCAATAATTTAAACAGGCAATAATTAAGCAAAAACATTAAGAATTACATAAAAATCCATTCAACCTTCCAATAAGAGCATAAGCAACATATGAATTTCTATCCCATAACATTTCCACATATGTATTCAATTTTTTTAATAAAAACCAAGTTAATTCAATGAAGAATAAGTGGTTAAAATTTTTAAATCCAAATTTTAACAATAAACCCTTCAAAATTGAAAATGCTACAAGCTATAATGATAGTCAAGAACCAAAATCTTATGTATTTTATGCATAGATTGCAACACCAAATCGCTCTGATACCACTGTTGGTTTATGAAAACATATTTAGCAGTGGAAGATATAATTGAAAAATTTTTAAAACACATAATTTCAACATATCTATCAATTCTATTCATAGAATACATCAAACACAAAGAAGATCATCAAAGAAGAGATCGAAAAACTTACTTTTATGCATATCTCCTTCTTTCTTATCCTTTTGAAAAGTTGTAGCAAACTTTTCAATCCCCAATGTAGAGAATCTCCAAGCTATCCACACAAGTAATGGAATGATTAGTAATCAATATTACAAGTTTTGTTTAGAGAATAGTAAAATAAAACAAAAAAGGAATAGATGAAGAATAAGAAATAAATTCAGTTCTTCTTCTTGATCTTCTTTCAAAAGCCTAATTGATTCTTTGTTCTTATGCTTTGAATGCCTTGGAATCAGATGGAGGAAAAAGGCAACCAAAAATTACTTCTATATTTAATTTTTTTCACCAAAACATAATACCCTAACCTTAATTAGGTTTAAGTTTTAATAAGTTAAGTCATGTGCATGTCACATGCTTCTTGCATGTGACTAACTTAAATTTCCTTCCTATAAGCATAAGTCAATCATATGCACTTCCTTTTAATTCATCACACATGGATAAGTCATGTGACAATCACATCTTGACTATTAATTAATTTAATTCCATCCAAATTCGCATATACCATGCATAAAGAACATGTCATCTTAAATCACTTGTATCTTGAATTCTACTTATCAGATTTCAGTGATCTTGGTATCAAATCAAAGCTCTTTTCATTATCTTTCAAATAAATATGAAAAATACAAGTCATCTTATAATTAAAAAATTATTTCATCAACATCCATTCATGATTATCATTCTTCTTACTTTTAGTGTATGACGTTTTGGGTTCTTGACATGTTGGCAACATATGAACATATTGTTAAACTTCATTTAATAACATCTTATATAAATCAAGTACGGTGTCTAATCATACATCATGACTACCCAAATATCAAGAGGTCATTCATTTGACTACAACTCTTCTATATCAGATTCCATGCAATAAACTCGTTTCACTATCCATTATCTCATCTAGGTTTGAATATGGATTAATATCAACCCAATGCATAATCAAGTGTGTTAGATCATGCCCTAAATTTGATGTTTCATGTACCATCATCTTTATTCCTAAAATTTCCTTATGAAACTCATTCATCAATAGCCATTCTACTCTGGCCAGAGATTCCTCAATAAAGAATATTACATGAATCAATTAGATAAAACCCCTACATTTAATCTGGGGTGGTGAATCCTTTATTGATAAACAAATATCTTCAACTACTTTAAACTATATCCAACCTCCAAGTTATGAATGTCTCCTCTAGAGGAGTAAAACATAGGAGTCAAAACATAGTGATCCATAATTAAGATAACTTTGTTATCTCAAGTCTTAAAGATACTTGCACTACTGAAATGAGTGAGATATATTTCACAGATATAGATTAATTATCCATATGAAATCTCACTGGCAAGGCCTCCAATGAGTTAGTCCTCTACTTCTCATCTACATGTTCACTTTAGACAACTCTTATCATGATGAATGAGAATCATTCCTAAAGGAAGTATAACATGTGTTGATCTTAACCGTATTAATAATATTCATTCTTATTAATACATTAATCAGGGATCATTTAGATATTGAATATTTGCATACAATAAGAATCTTATTTCATAAACTCTTTATGAATTCCTTTGTACTGTTTCAATATCTTGGAATTCATTATATAGTTAGTAACCTTTTAAATAAACTGAATAATGAATAATGCCTTTTATTGATATATCATACAATAAAACATGATGCTCTAAAGCATACATTAACACAACCATGATTGTCCATAATCATAACCATAATCAGTATAATTATCTATAACAAGATAATATTATATGTATATAACATTAAATGAAATCATAGTAACACTTCTATATCACATTCAGTAATCGTAGTAAACCTTTGTCAAATTGCATTAAGTACATTAATTACCTATTTCTGTAACACTTCAATAATAATCATCCTTTAGATAAATCATAACACAATTTCATCTTTGAAATGAATGGTTCACTGTATATCATGCCTTTACTTTCACTTTACCTTTATATTTTTTAATATAACATAGAATGTCATGGAACATGCATTTAATTACTATAAACGGTCATTTATGACTTCCTCTATGTAAAATACTCTATATAAGCCATCATGTCTCTATAAACATTAATATATGTACTCTTGTAGTGCACCTGTATTAACATTATCTTTCATTTCATTGTAATTGAGGAATAATGCATGCTTCTATATATGTAATCATGTTATGCATTCTCCCTTTGATTTTCCTGTAATATTTCCTTTACCTCTGTGATTGTGCATAATTCCATAATAGGTTCAATGTACTGGTACCTATGATTTCTGTAGGAACATATCATATTTATATACGTACGTATAATTCTATAATTCCATGTAAGAATCCAACTTTGTGATTTCCTAAGAAAATCCAACTATATAACCCAGTACGTATCAATAACAAACTCACTTCAAGCTCTATAACCATCTCTTCCTTATACCTCCACATTATCTTATCATGTCTTGCTTATGTAGGAATGCATGTATATACATGACATGATGCAAAAGTATGCAATATGGTGTGCTAGGAACATGTAATGAGCCATACATCATTTCACTTTTAAGAAAAATTCCTTAAGAAGACTAATTATTGGTCATGGAACACTAGCAAAAACTTTAATTATTGGTCATGGTACACTAGCAAAAACTTACTATGGATTTGCCCTTATCCAATCGTCTTGGTGATGGATGTAATTCCTCCTTTGAAGCACCTATGACATTGCAATGCATTCATTTTTAATAAGAACGGTCATATAACATTCATTATCAACCCACATTGCATTAATTACATTCCATTCAAGTTCATAGCTTTATACACCAAGCATTCATAAAAGAACTCATAATCTCACTTAATCAAATCATGAAATGTATCTAAGTATAGTCCTTAGATACCAATACATAATTAGTCACTCAAATGTACCAAACAAGTTCATATGGCATACAATGTTCACACTTTACGCAAAATACCACATCAAGCACAAAAACATTCTGCCTATGAGGAATAGTCTACCTTATGTGAATTTTTAGGCCAAAAAAATGAACTAAAAATAAAATAAGCCTTATACCAATGGAAATTAGGCCCAAAGAGCTTTCTAACCATATATTACATGCCCCAAAACTCATCCATTAAGGTCTCCAAAACTCAAGTTGCTACAAACCTAAGTTTGGAGTCCAAAAGTGTGCAAATCTTTCCCCTATATGCTACACATGCATAACTCAAAGCAATAAGGCATGAAACTTGGCTCATTAAGTGATGTGGTTAAAATTAGTCCACAAAACCAATGAATTCCACTCTACAACACACAAAAACACCATTTTATGTATATCATTAACTTGCACCATTTTTCCCCTTACCATAACTCATTCATTTATTAACTTTTAATACATGAACATGTTGTCCTATAATGGAAATATAACTAAAAGTTTTAGTTTTACAAACTTCCATACACAACTCCTAACATGCCATAAGTTACATAATCATGTACATTAAGCTTCTACTTGCCTCTAACTCATATTATCATACAAAATTCTAACCTAAATGATCTTTAAATCACTTATCAACCATAACAAGCATACCTAAAACATTCACTCACATGAGACACTAGTAATTAATGTGCATAAGGCAGTATACCATGCTCAAATACAAACATTACATTCATGCAAACTCATTTTACCTAAAATGCACTAGTTGCTGCCTACCTTGAGACATATTACTCATTTCATGATTCAAATCATCTAATAATGTTACCAAATCAAACAAACAACATCCTAACATCACATTCAAGATTTTATTACAAGCATAACCATGCTTTAGCATAATTACTTCATAAATCATCAAGTTGCCAAATGTCTCATTCAAGCTCACTAAAAAGGCAGCCTAGCATAACTTTACCATTTCACGTCAAAAACATCCCATTCAATTATCAAAACCCTTCTATCACATAAATCTATCCATCATATATATAAATAGTAACCAAGAGGATATACAAACTCCTAGGGCAATAACCCAAACATAAGCCATAAAACACACACACAACAAAACCACAACCACTATACATTAATCACTTTCATTCAGCTTCTACATCATTTTCCCCATCAAACCCAAGAAATATACATATAATCAAGAACCTCCATATCCACACATAAATCCATGCTTAATTATGAAGGAAATGTCAAGAAAAAGCCATGCTAAAAGAGAAGATCATATATAAGAAGAGAAAAGGGGCAGTAATTAACTAAAATTCATGTTTCTACTTACCTTTATCTCCAAGCCCTAAAGATTTTGGTTTTCAAGCTTAATAAAGAGAGGAAGAAAAAGAAGAGTTCTGATTTTAAGTGTTTGGCAGAGGAAAAACCATTCCATTAAATATACAAAGAAGAATGGAAGAAAAATATAAATTTAAGCCTACTTCTTTGACTTTTTCTACCTCTACCAATCAAGTATTCCCATCTAACATGTATTACCATCCTAATATGTATACATACATATACATATACATACTTCACCCATAAGCTGCAGTTTTAGGTTTTCATTGATTCGGCTTGGTACAGGTCCCTGATGTCGATCCTAATTTGCATATATACCTTTAAGCTTCACTTAAGTTTTCTGAACATACAGAGCATGTTACATTTTGCTTGTGGAGAGCGGGGCACACAGCGTACATTTTCTGATGTATGAAACATATAGTGTTACATACTGCTCATGTCATGAAAATATACGTTTAGTGGGTGGCCTTTTCCCAAGCAAATCTAATATGCTCCATATAGCTTAGGGTCTACATGCTCCATATGGCACCATGCCTTAGGGTCCTAAATGATGCTTCTTTGACCTATGATGCACATCTCAATGTGCCTATATTAGGCAGTGCACATAGGTCAAAAATGTATCATGCTAGGCATCTACTGCTATATGCTGCGCATATAGCTTTTTTCTAGGCTATATGCTATGCATATAACACTATATGCTATGCACATAGCATGTATTTTCCAGAATCCTACATTACTAATGTGATTTTCCTAATTCCATTACCTACACCTATAAATATAAGCCTTGTATTTATAGAAAAAGGTTCAAAAATGAATCAAACTTGTCTAAACTCTGTCAAAATTAAATCTCACTTAGTTAAACACTTAATTAAGTCTTTAATCTAGAATAAGAGACTAATTAACCCTAATTAAATCATTAATCACATTTGAAATCAAGATTACAAAAGCATAACATGTTTTAGTGAGTTTAATGCTTATTCTCTTCTCTTTCTTCTCTTGATTCCATGATGGGTTTATGATTTTGGCTTTATTTTAATGATTTAGCTTCAATCATGCATGATTTGATGATTACCAATGCTTATTTGTAGTCTAAATGATTTGTCATTGTGATAAATATGTTGAGATTTAGGATGGATTTCATGTTTTTGCTTAAAAATGCATTTTCCTTCAAATCTGCCTTGCTACATACTGCATACATCACATGATGTGCACTCTACATAGATTACATGTGGCATATATCATGTGATATGCTACACATATCATGTCTTGGTTTTGTAAAAAACTTCATTTTTCACTCATTTTTGCTTATTTCCTGCCAAATTATGAAGTCCTTAGTAGCATTTGTGACTTCATAGTAGTCTAAATGATTTGAGTTTATCATATAGCATCCATATTTCATCAATTTTGGCTTTTAAATCAAGTTAAATGCTTATAATTTGTTTAATTGATGTTTTATGATGTGATTTGCTTTGGTTGGTTGAGTTTGCTATCTCCTATTGACATTAAGTGATGTTAGTGGCTCCCAATTCATTATGCCTTAATCATTTGCTTATGATTTTGCTATTAAGTCATCTCATTTCACTTAATTACTCAATTAATGCCATTTTAATTATGTTTATATATGTCACTTGACATGTTTAGCATGATTAGACATTGATTCATTTCTAGGTGATGTTTCATATGATCTTGGAAAGTATGATTTTACTATTCATCAATTTTGCCTAAAATTGATTATTTTTGCATGATTTTTCACAATCCGGTTCTTGTTTATTCATTTTTCATGATTGTTGCCATTACATTCATCGAACTTCATGTCATATCCACGTGAGTGACGTGTTTGGTATACTTATAGAGGTCTGTATGCGTATCTGTTTTGCTATACAATGTTGTATTGTTGTGATGTATTCTTGGTTTTGATAGTAAGTATGTATGCATGTATATATGGATGCATGATGTTGTCTGTAATGTTACTAATGATGCTGTCACCTTATTGGGAAGCGTGCCTTCTCGATTGGATGAGGGACAGTGACTATGTGTGTTATAGGATTATTTTGGAAGTGTTTTAGGTAGGTACCTTGAGGGTAAGGCTGCGAATGACCTTTGTCCTGGATTTCTAAAAAGCGGTACGGGCATACGGCTATCTGTATGGGCATACCAAGTGTCCTGGAGATGGTACAAATGCACCAATAGGCTGTACGGCCGTACCGTTACTCGCAGGAAATTCAGGTTTGTCAGGAAAATTGGGGTGGTACGGGCATACCATATGGGGTACGGCCGTACAGTTGCTCGCAGGAAAATAAGGTATCAGGGTTTTTGGTTTGGTACGGGTGTACGGAGACTGGTACGGCCATACGTGACTTAAAACTAACTTTTTAAACAGATAAACATAAGCCTTTTCTTATGTTTATTTACCCTTAACTCACAAAACCCTTCCCTAAACCCAAGAGACAGTCTTCTTTGGTGCTGTGAAGCGTGTAGAAGCTTGTTAGATGAGGTTAGTGGTTTAGAGATGCGAATAGACGTTAGAAGTAGCTTATGGCAGGTTTGTGCTAATTTATGCCAAATGTCTTCTTTACTTCTTCTTGTGCTTTTAGGCCAAGTAGGGCCAAAGAATTCATGCTTGGGGATTAAATTCCCATACATATCTATGTGGTTATGCTATGAGTTTGTTGATTGCTTAGTATGGTATGTTCTGCTTATTATATCTCGTTATATCGTTAAGTATAGGCATAAACATGACATGAGGGGTTGTAAATGAAAGAAAAGAGTGAGAGGATAGGAAAAAGACATGCTAGGTCATATTTTACAGGATTCCATAATGGAATCGTATATCATATTGCCTCCTGTGGGAGTTGAGTCTTGAGACATAGTAGAAAAAGGGGTTTAAAGACCAGGATAACAGTTGCCCTCCTTCAAGAGTTGAGTACCGGTACATACAGGGGCCCAGCATGGTAGGAAATTATGCACAATATAGAGAACAGAGAGAAAGGGGTAATGCCATAGAAGAAAAGAAAAAGAGAAAGGGGTGCAAGCACGACATTGCATTTTATTATGTGGCTTGTGTATATTGTATGTATGATGGTATTATGTATGTGTATGTTAACTAGCACCACTGAGTTTTATACTCAGCGTTTATCAATTGATGGACGCAGGTTCTAAGCCTATTGTTGAAGGTCCCGAGAAGTGATTTATAGTGTCAGCAGAGAGGCGGATTCAGACACAATCTTATTCTCGAGGTGGTCTTGGGACAGCCGCACATGCTCCATTTTTGCTTAGCTTATTGTTATTTTATAGCTTGTACATATCATAGTGGCAGTAGTCATATGTATTTTGGTGGTGTTTTGTACAAACGAGATAACCAGAACCCTTGTATGCTAATGAATATATTTTTATATAAAAGAGACTTGTTCATTCATTTGAATGTATGTTCAGATATCTAGATTTTATATTAGCATGCTATGACTTTAGTACCACCATTTTACGTGAGGTCCCCATACGATGTCTATTTATGCATGTATACATATCCCTTCTAGTGTATATAGCGGTTTTCCGTATGGGAGGTCGTTGTGTATGCTACGGGAGCATGTTACTCTAGGTATGGGCTGGGTGTGACACTTCAGCTCTTGATTTATGCTTTAACATAGCATTGGATTAGTCAATCTAGTCTTAAATTTCATTTACTATTAACGATTTTACTTGTTTATTTTGCATTTTCAATCATGCTGTCGAGGTTAACTTTTTCTTGAGTGGATGAGACATTGCTTAATGTCTCAAATTTTGTAGCGACAAAGATCCTTTGTAATAGAATAGCTTTATTCTCCCCCTTTTTATATGATTTAACCTTAAATCCCTCGCGTATCCCCTATCTCCTTTGATCCCTTTCACTGGGCTCTATTTTTGTTCATGTTGCTATGCTCATTTTATCATTGCTATATGATGTATGCTATGCCATGACATCTCACATGTCATACCTATGTCATGTCATCTCACATGTCATGCCTATGTCATGTCATTTCATATGTCATGCCTATGCCATGTTTCATGCTATGATTGCCATATCATGATGTCATACTATGATTGCCACATCATATTTACCATGCCATATCTGCTATGATTGTTGTTATACTATAACCCATTGTGTGCTTATCTCATACTTATGATTGCTCACCTGCTTAAGGTAATTAACTCGACTAAAATGGTAAAAGCAAACTTGAAATTTTGAGAGAATAAATATTCACCACTTGAACCCATCTCTGAAGGGTTTGACTTAGCACTCATGCTAATAGGTCGATTGAACCAATTTCGGAACCATCCGATGGCGACTCCATCTTGTAACTCTTTTAAGTCTATCTCATTCCTCGAGGTAGCCCCTTGAAAAGACTACGTTTTCACTCTAAGTGGGACCCTAGTCCGTGCGTTGTAAGCCTCGCTCTGGGTCGTAGTGAAAGAACCACCCATAATATGTCATACTCATATTTAAGACATTAAACCACCATTCTATCATATTCATCAAGGCAATTAATCGAAACCATCTATGCAATATTCTAATAAATCATTAATTCATACTATAGGTACAAATTAATATTTAATAAATATAGCAAGTCATAATATGCATGTATACCTTTATCTAAATACACATAAAAACATATTCACTAAAAATTCATTAAGCATTCATCATAAATAACGCATTTCCCCAAGGCCTCATTAAAGCACATGTCATATATGTTTTTCTTATGCTTACAACTTTTCTATATATACTTTCTTTCCCTTTATCACCTTTCAACTAAATAAAATAATGTATGTATATACATAATAATCCATATTAGCACCTTAAGAACACTTAATTCATTAATAGTCACCCTTAAGTCCATTTTCATTTTATCACCATCTAACATGCACAAATCATATTCTTACTTTACCTTTATACATACTTTCACAACTCTAAAAATTTTCTATACTTCATGTATTCTCTTACCATTAAATACATGCATACATATATACATATACTTTGATATTAAACATAATTAATTCATGCTTGCATATCATATACATGAATTTAAGGTGTATTCGAGGGTGTGACATCTTACTACGTTAAGTAATCTTTTGTTCTCTTTCATAGATTTCATTCTGTTGAGGTGCATATAGGATTATAAAATCATGTAAAATACCATATGGTTCATGAAAATTTATAAAATTTTATAAGGTGCATTCAGTTCCATTATCCATCCTAAACACCTTTATCATAGACCCACATCAATTTTTAACAAGGAGCTTAAACTTTTAAAACATTTTAAGAGCTTATGACTTTATTTTGAGGAAATAGATGCAAGTCATATGGAGTAATCATCTATGAATAAAATGAAATATCAGTTTTGATTCAATGAAAGAGTTTGCATTAGACCAAAAATGGGAGTTTGCATTAAACCAAAAATGGTTGGATGCATGAAGGTTAACTTCTCTAGCTCTTTACCTTGAATGTATTAGAAAAGATCTTCTACTTAATTTGGACAATTGGCAACCATCATAAACTTCATCATACCCCTTAATTGCAAGTAAATCCTTCACCATCTCATTTTCAACTAAGAACTTCAAGTATTTAAAATTAGCATGTCTAAATAACTTATGGATCAACCAAGATTCAAAAGTAATTACTCTCCAAGTCAAGGAAATATTAGCTTTTAAATCAACACCATTAGCACCATAATAAGTAGGACACCACTATAATTAAATATTATACTTGAATTATTAATAAATGATAAAGAATAACCATTTTTATTAGTTTTCGAACATTAAGTAGATTTTGATCAAGTCCAAACACTAACTTATTAGTAATTACTTTAAATGCTAAAGAAATATTAGCTTTTAGATCAATAATAAAGTTGTTATTTACCATTAGCACTATGGTAAGCAAGACACCATCAAAATCAGATATTATGTAGGAATTATCAATAAACAACAAAGAATAACCATTCTTTATTAGTTATCTAATACTAATCAGATTTTAATCAAGACAAGCATGAATAAAACATCATGTAAATGATTGTTTTGATTCGTAATAATGCAAAGAATGATACTTATTCTAGCATCCTTAATAATGTCACCATTACCAAGCTTTACTAATGATTTATTTGCAAGATTAAACTATAAAAAATATGTATATTTATTGTCATATGGTTAGTGCAACCACTATTTAATAACCAACTGTTTGAATTATGAATAACTTAGGAAGTATGTGCCATAAAGAGAGCCTCTTCATTATTGCTTTCTTTAAGAGCATTTGCATGTTACTTTGCCTCCAACTGTTGAGATTGATTTTGAATGTTTTATTGTTGAATATGTTGTTTTCTTCTATAATATTTGCTAATGCAATTAATTTTTTACAAGTGCTATATAATAATTTTTTCCAACATCTATTCTATAAGTGGTAAACTTGTCTTTTATTTATTACTTGCCTCAATTAAAGCCACCAACTCGTTTATTTCTTGGTTTTAAGTTTGTTTTGCTTAAAATGCTCTCTCAACTTTATTTTATACTCTCATGATGGTTCTCTACTCATATATAAGAAGCTTATTAATTAAATTAACAATAATCAACTTACTCAAATCATGATCTTCTTCAATAATTAAGATCTTAACTTTAAATTTAAATTATACAATAAGAATCTTTTATATAATGGTACCTTGTAGAACCACATCTCTTGCTAACCTCATCCAATTTGCAAGATCCAACACCTTAGCAGAATACTCCTTCACAATTTTATTATCCTTTACCTTAAGATTCATAAATTCCTTTTTTTTAAGGAAAATAGCCTTACTAATTTAACCCTCTCACTCCCTTTATTCTCTTCTTTCAAATAGTTTCAAACTTCTTTGGTTGTTTCAAAATTCATAATATTTGTGAAAACATGATCAACAATTCTTGCATGTAAAGCAGTTAAAATTCTATCTTTCTTCACCACTCAATCCTTATGGATCGAATTTAAGTGTCAGTTAGATTTGCTATTAGCGATAGAGATTCCTTACCTTCATAAACAACTTCTCATCATCCTAAAGACTTAAGATAGGACATCATGTCCACCTCTCAAACTCAGTAGTTATCACCAAAAAAGAAGCCATTTGCAAGATATTTTAATCTTAAAGTTTCTATAGAGGAAGTCACTAGCAAGAATACTGCACATAGACCCTAAAAGAACTTTTGGATGAAAACAAAAAAGAAAAACGGACTGAAAAATAATATTTTTCATTGAACCTAATTGCCTATATAGAGCAGCAAAGTTATAGTAAACAACTTACTTTTAAGTACATATTATATAGAATGATGATTACATTTCAAACAACCATACTTTGACAAAATCAAATCATTTAAACAAACAACATATCATGTCTTATATAACATGATTAATTCAAGATATATTACAATTCATCAAAAAAAAAAAGTCTTAATTCTATCATCATTTCTATCATTTTTATCTTATTAGTGTCTGTTATTTTTCTTTTCCTTTTTTGTTACTGCCTGTCCAAAATTTGAAATACAAAACATTGCTAGGAATCTATAATTTTCCGCAGTTCATTAAAGTGTATATAGCTAAGTTAAGCTTTTGACTTTCCAGCACAGCTTGAATTGGACTGAAATGAGACGTCTTAATGAAAGCCGTTTACAACCTTTGCATGGAACTGGTAAGAGTCGATTGCTGTCAATGCCTTGCCATCTGACGTGTCTTTGTTTGTTCTTTTCCACACATCTCTCATTCACTTTTGAGCATTAACTTACTTAATTTCAATTTCTTAGCACCAAAGAAAAAGAATATACACTTGCCTAGAAAATGTTGAAATTTTCTTATTACCGACACCTTTCCTGACCTGACAGTGAAAGAAAAAGAATGATCTACTTGTGAAATTTAAGAAGTCATGTTTATATATCTTGGGCTTAGAAAAGCAACATCAATAGAACTGAGCTGCAGGTGGACACACTCTTGAATCACAGGGTGTATTCAGTTGTTTCCATCGCCAGATCGAGTTTGACGACCATCATCAAGCATCTCGAGGTTGGCACTTGCAGAGGTTCCTGGGAGTTGAGTAGGAACTCCGCCTGAGCTTGAAGTCTCAGATAAACTTGTGCCGTCCATCATTGTGGGTTCTTGAGCAGATGACGTTGCTGTATCACCAAGAAGTCGCGTCTTCCTTGCCACAACTTCTAGCGGACGTCTATCAAAAGCTCGAAAGCTCCCCGATATAACGTAGACCCGGCACAAACTGAATTCATGCCTTAACTACACATAACCAATGATAGATAAATAATTATCAGAAACAATATTGAACCAAAAGAGCATTGATTTGTGTTTTTTGCTCTCATAAAAGAAGATTCGGAAGGTTAAATTAACTATATGTACACCTTCGGAGCTGAAGTAGTAGATGTCTCAGCTGCTTTTTCAATGGCTCTATACTCATTCATTTTCCATTTGGTTTTTGTTCCTGTAGGTGCTTTACCCTTGTAGAAAACCATGGCTTTCTTTACTCCAATCTCCATGGTTTTCTTCACTCCAGTTTCTGGGTTCCCTGATGAGTATACATAACTAGGAGAGCCAGTGGCCTTCCAGTAGCCAGATGGTGTAGTGCGACTGGGCCGGCCTCCTCTTGCCTCCCTATCTTGTCTTGGTGTAAAGAAGAACCACTGTTCAGAGTCGCCTTGACATAATTCTCCAGCAAACTCTGATACACAGTCACACACATATATCAAGTTAAGGTGGTATTCAATTGGATGAAGAGAAAAGCTAAATAAGTTGGAAGATTTGTGTACACTACTTGGGAGGTCCCATGGTTCTACGCTGCAAACGTCTATTACTGGGATAACTTGGTGTAGCCGTTGTTGCATGTTTCCTTCCAGCTGGTTAAGCAGATAGAAGGACACCAGCTCTTCTTCGGTAGGATAGAAGCGAAAGCCAGGTGGGAGTTCCCCCATTCTTGTTTCTATTCGTAATGGGTATTGGTATGGTCCATGCAGGTTTGCCTTTCAAGTATATATATACATACATATATACATGGAAAAAGATAGCTGAGTGAAATGAGAAAGACTGGCGAGGATTATGTTTCCCCGTGCAATTCCACGCGGTTGTACAAGGAAGATAAAATAGTTGCCCGTCCTATAGCGTTTCTCCACTTGTTCATTTCCAATTTGTAATCCAATAACAATTCATCTTGAAAGAGTCAGATACTATTTCCTGTGAATAGCCAGCCCAGCACTTGTTAGCTGTACCTTTTTGTTCAAGTTAACACCAATCCACAACGATCATCTCGTAAGTTAAACTTTTCATGTCTTCGATAATAAATATATGATAAATAGAATAAATTAATATTTTAATTATATTAGATTGATTGTTTTGATTCATGTGTTAGGTCTGGATTTATTAGAGGCAATGCTTCCACGTAGTGAGTGGAGATGAGACACGAGTGGCTGTGATTAAAACCTTATGGGGTCTGTCTGATTATTACATCAAGTAAAGGAGCTCAATCTCTTGTCAAGGCACGTGTAATAGCCCTTCCCCACCGCCGATTTACATTTTATTGCTTTCACAAAATTTGTTGGAATTAACTTAAAAGAAATATATCATTTTACCGTAAGAGAGAACAAAATGGAAAAATGATTTTGCAAATTAAATGAAATCCAATGATGAAATCTTTATACATTATTTAAACATAAATTGAATCATTTTAGTAATTTACATAAATAAATTTTAATATCATTACAATAAAAACTTAAATGAATATTATGATAAATATTTAGAGATGAGTAAAAAATAATAGATTTTTTTATATTTTATAATAATATTAGGTAATTTTTGAAATTTTATAATAATAGTAATTTTTAATAAAAATAGAAGAAAATAAAATTTTTTATAAACATAGATTTATATTAAATTTTTAAGGTATTATTTTTATGAATATTTTGAAAAAAAATGATATTATTTGTAATTTTCGGGAAAAAAATACAAATGTTTATAAGAGGAAGGGAAACATGGTAAAGAGAGAGCAAAGGGCAGAAAGGGAGGGAGTATTTGAAGAAGTCTTGGAGAAGTGGTGACTTATTTTTTGACGTTGAAAGGAATCAAATTATTGACATTATACGGACAACCAAGACTTGCTTTTCTTTCGCATGGATGTACATACCATCCATTCCCAACAAGACCAAGTCTAGGATGTTGAAAATTATACCATTCTTAAATTAAAACCTTTTAGTTTTACCCTTTCAATTCATCGCCGTGTCAACTTAGTTCCTCAATAGAATCTTTCAGCACTTGTATTCGACGCCCATGTGCTTGCTCACACTTACAATTGGACCGTTCCTTAATCATTCCTTTCAATTTACTTGCATTCCTCGCATTTTACACTAAAAAAAAATTAAAATAGCTGCGGAATTTAGTTACATAATTTTTTCGTTGCTAAATAGCAATGGAATAACGATAAAATAATTATAAAAATAAAAATATAATGATAGTAAAATTAGCGGAATTTAGCTATGAAAATGTTGTTGTCACCATTTCCGTAGTGATTTTTCTATGAAACTTATCCATAGCCAAAAGCTGTAGCTATTTATTAATTTTTAAAAATCTGAAAATTTTTATTATAGATTATTTTCAACCAAAATTTTTATTATAGATTATTTTTAACCAAAAATAAAAAAATATTAAATAAAAAAATTGTTATTATCTATTTAATTGATTAGTATTTATAATGTGTATATATATATATATATAAATGTATATATAAATTAAATAGTATTAATTATTATTAGTATTATATATATAATTTGAGAAAATAGAATTACTACTATTTATGTTGTTTAAAAAAGAAGGAAATGCAATTTTAATTTAAAGTCGAAATCTACTCTATCCGGCCATTGCAAGTGGAGATAATACTAATGAAAGTGTTGGCAGAGAAGGTAAATATGTTTCCAATGCAACACCATTGAAATTCTAGCAATAAAATTTGTAAAGTCTTTTTTGAGATTATTAAACACAAGAAGAAGATGGGAAGTGAAGAAGATATATTATTAATACAAGAAGAGCTTGAAAATGTGGAGGCGTAGATTCAACATGTCCAAGGTTTAGTTTGTTTTTTCTTCTTTCAATTTTGATATCTAAGACAAGATGAATAGTAGCTGTTATAGTTTTGAATTTATGTTCATTCAGAGCAAATATGGGTCTTGCTAAAACAGCAAGAAAATCTAACTGACAAAAAATCAAAGCTTAAAGCTATCTTGGAATCATGTTCTAGTAGTAGCAGAAAGGCCAATGATTGTTCTTCTACTTCATCATATTGTGATGAGCGGAAGAGATGTGTTGGTGATAATGGCTGTAGGTGGAGGAAAGAGCCTCTGTTATCAGCTTCTTGCTATTCTTCACGATGGGGTTTCCTTTATTATTAGTCCTTTGCTTTCTTTAATTCAAGATCAAGTTTTGTTTTCATCTGCTCTCCTCTATTTGTCATTTTATTTATTCCCTTTTTAATGCTCTTAACCTTGCAAATGCATCAATTATGTGCCATTCTCCTATCATAATGTTTTCAACTTCTTTTATGTAATGGGTTTGAAAGCTTTAGGCATTTTTGCTTACAAGCTTACTTCAACTACTTCCAAAGAAGATGAGAAGTTTATATACAAGGCTCTTGAAAAGGGTGAAGACCTTCTTAAATTATTGTATGTCACTCCTAAAAAGGTTTCAAAGAGCAAACGATTCATGTCCAAACTTAAAAAAATGTCATCGTGGAGATCGTCTCTCTTTAATTGCAATTGATATGAGCATGTACTTTCTTTTTTAGCTTTTTTTGTTTTGTTTTACTTTGAATTTAAACTGTAATTAACCCATTTACCATGCTCATGATTCACTAGATTATATTTAAAGCTAAAATGCATGCTTTTATTTTCTGAAGTGGTATTTGTTGCTATCAATTTGCTTTTCCTTTTATATATTATCAATTTATGAATGTTAACTTTGTTTTGAAAATTTTGCTGATAATACCGCATTATCAGTCTACAAGAAATTCTGGAACAAACAAGTTGTTATAAAGCCTACCCTATTCGGTGCATATGATGTAATATATGTTCACTATCCAAGTTGTATTCTGATCCTTCTTGCTTTTGAAGCTCTGTGTTATGCATCCAGTTTTCACTTTTGAAGCTTCACTTTTGAAGGTTTCTCCAACTGTAGGTCTTCTGCCCTCTCCACCTTCACCGTTTAGCAATTTTAATGAAGATGCCATATTCTAGCCATGACAATAATGGAATGATAAATAAACCCTTAGGAGTTGCTGTGCCAAGGAGTAAAAAGGAAGGGATTGGTGGAGGCATGATAACTATAATAGTTCTCTCTTCTGTTATTACACTAGTTATATGTTTGGCAATTGCCTCTTGGCCCCCTGCACGGGGTAAAACTTTGTTAGATGCATCTAACAAAGTTTAGCATGCTAGGTTTTACGTACAATTATGTGACTATCTTCTCAAATGACTGATTTTTCATATGAATTTCTCTTTTTAGGAAAAGGGTCAACCTTTGCTAAAATTCGGTAATCCAGAAGGCTAGAACTGTATTTAAAAGCTATGATGGGTCCTACTGTATGTTATAAGGATTTGTGATGAGGATGTTGGCTTGGAGGAAGAATGTGATGCAAGAACGTTGTCGTTTTAGAATTATTCAAGTTAAAATTAAGGTTTCTACCTTTGTTCGGTATCTGCCATGAATCTAACACTGCTATGGCATTTTATCTTGTATTATTTCTAGTATATGTGATTTTCCTTTTGTATTCATTTGCTTATACATAACGAAGATCTCCTTTTTTCTTCTACGAGAAATGAGACATTGTGTTGATCATTGTTTGATGTTGATCAATTTATTTTTATATAAATTAATTTTTCAATTAAGTGACAGAAATCGCTATGGTATTGCAACGGAAAATTTACTGTTGCAATTTAGCAACAAAAGGGAGACGAAGTTCCTTAGCAATTTAGCTATGGAATTAGAGATGGAAAATAGTTTTGTCGCTATTTAGCTACGGAATTGGTGATGGACATTCTGTAGTCATTTAGCTACAGATTTAACGATGGATATTTCGTCGCTAAATGGCTACGGATTTAACGACAAAAATAGTTCCATCACTAAATCCGTAGCTATATCCGTCATGAAAATTTTCATGTCAAATGGTTTTGCGACAGAATTTTACCATCGTTATTTCCGTCACCATAATAAATAGCGATGGCAAATTCTATTTTAATGATGATAAAATTTCATAACTATTCTATTTAATTTTTGTAGTGAGAGGTTAAATTAATATCAACTGAGGTATAATGATGATTTATCAATGAGTCATTTGTTGACTATCATAAAGATGATGAAATCTGATAAAATGGAGGTGTGGTATGACAAAAAAAAAATGAAAGTAATATATATATATATATATATATAAGTATGTCATTTATCAAATATATATCATGATATGTATTAATAAATATATTTATATCATATATAAATATATTTATGTTATATAACATATTATATGATATATATTTATTTACAAGTATATAACAAAAAAATAAATTAAAAGAAATAATATTATAATTTCATAGTAAAAAATAACAAATTTAAATTAAAAGTAAAACTAACATTATTTTTTTAAAGAATAACGTTTGCTATAATCACCCTTTATTTATTTATTCTTATTAAATTTTCAACAATTCTAAACTTTTTTTTTTATTAAAACTCTTTTACGTAAGATATGATAATATTTAATTCTTACCATTTAAATCCTACAAACACGAATTTATATCTTGTGGTATTTAAAACTAATAATAAATATATTATTATAGTATGTAATTTGAAAAGTATATTAATTATTGTTGTCTTGCATGATAATTAAAAATATAAAGATATACATATCCATACATAAGCTTTTTAATATATTTTTCATTAAAGTGTTTAAAATTTATTAATAAAGCTTTTCATACATCTATTAGAATAAAATAAAAATTTAATATGTTTATAAACTACTTTCATGTCTATATATTTTGTAATTATATACATTAAATATTATTAATTATAATTTATCAAGCACTTAACTATCAAAATAACCAATAAATATTACTTACCAACTATCAACTATCAACTATTAACTATCAACTATCAACTATCAACTATCAACTATCAACTATCAACTGGAACTTTAAATAATCAAGTTATAGCCAAACCATCTTTACTGGACAAAGAACTAGCGGACAAAGAACTATCAACTGGAACTTTAAATAATCAAGTTCTAGCAAAACCATCTTTACTGGACAAAGAACTAGCGGACAAAGAACTAGTGGCTTCTGAACAATAAGAAATGCAGTCAACGAGTATTTTCTTATACCTTGACCTCCACTCAACAGCTAGTTTCCACCGTCCAATTGACCGCTTTACCTTGCCGGATAACATCAAATCCTCTACTTTCTCCACATTATTGGTCTTCAAGAAAGCGCCAAACTCACCTTTGAATCGGTCGACCATCTTCTGCAGCTCCGGGGGGCTATGACAATTTTGGATTTTGTCTATGGTTGCTAAGAGGAAACTATCTTCCTCACCTGTTGTTGGCATTTTATTCAGAACTGCATAGCAATTTTTTGATATCCAGTTCAAAACATGCATCTCATTGTCGACAGAAAGTTGAGAACCAGAATATGCAAGGTGTCCCACTGATCTCCGCTGACTTGGAGGCGTCGCCCATAATCGCAACGCAGATAACAAGGCAAAAGATGGCTTCCCATCTTGCTGGATGTACATTGATTCTTTTGGCCACGAGTTGGAAGTGTACATGCTGAGTTCTAAGGGAATAAATATCTTATCATTTGGATTTTCATAGAGGAGAAATCCATAATGTTCAAGGAGCTCCAAATTTGTGTATGTTCCATAACTCAAGAGAACCTGCAAGCAAGTTATCCTTCCAATTTAAAACCTAAGCAAACAAAAATGAGCGCATATTAGAAAGCAATTCTCTGTTTGGTTTGGTATTTTTACCGACATAACATAATGATAATTACATTAGATATTTGATTCCTTTATCTAGTTATAATGTAATAATAAATACTTAGGTAATCATTAATACATTTTATCATGCATTAATTAATATATCTAAAACATAATGTATTTTTGGTTACATCTCGTTTAGGTTCACACAATATGCATTCAAACTCATTCATTGTATTGATAATTTCAGTCATTATTTTCCAAATAACGTAATGCAATGAAATATAATGAAAAATCCATTACATTACATTACTTGATTGATTGCATTACATAGATGATTACATTGCATCTAACCAAATATTGCCTAAACACTTCTCACAAGCATTTGGTAGAACCTCACAACTCAATGCAATTCAACTTTAGTTCCCAACTAGGATGTATAAAGTGTTCTTTTCCATTCAATTTGGCTTTGAATTGCATTATTTAACAGATATAGAGCCTCTCAATTTCTACCACGATAGTTGCGGTTGTTTGTTCCTTTCTTTCAACCAATACGTTGTTCAGTTTTCCCAACCAATAATCATTGGTTAGCCTACAACTCGCACGCTCGAACCATAACAGCCTCTATTCTCTTAGTTTGTCCTGCCACCTCCACCTTTTCCTAAACAAACTTATGCTGAATTTTAACCTTGCTTGTTTGTACATACTCCCTCTCCCTCTCCCTCTCCCTCTCCCTCTCCCTCCGTTATGCTGAAGCATTTCACTAAGAATCTAACAAATGAAGAAACATCAACAAATGAACCAAAGTTCATGCACTTGAACTGACTGAAAGTTGGATTTTTATACCTGCTCCCCCTTTTTATAGTTTTGCCTGGCATAGAAGCAATATGCAGCACTGTCTTCATCGAACCAGGCATCTGTAAACCTCTGAAAATGTGCATTAAATGTCTCAAAAATTAAGTTATTTGAAGAATTTTCATTTGATAAAGAAACATCTTTCAAAGATGAAGCATGCGTCCAACTCTCAACTCCATGGATATTTGGTTCCACTCCTGGAGCAATATAATTGAAGAAGTCCCCGATAGGACAGAAGCACCCAGCACTGTCCCATGGTATATGCATTGTCCTTGAGGATATCTGTAAACAGAAATAATTTTTAAATCTTACACAGAATGTACACATGATCAAAATGAACCATAATGTCATTATTGCATCAAAATGACCAGAAAACATTCAGCGAGAAAAGGCGTTCAAATATGGATATCCTATGTTACATCTAATGATCAATAGCGATGCTGATCCATCTTGTCAGCCTTATGAAGAATTTACTCTAATACTTGACCAACGCACAAAATCTTAAAACTGAAATCACTCTACTACATTCTTATTGGTATGAGGGAAGCATTAATATATGAAAACATAGAGCTATTTGATTTAACAAGCACTATTATTCTGAAAGAAAGTAAACTCACAGTTGCAGAAGCCCAAATCCAAGCCTTAAGGGTGAGCAATTGAGGCTTAAACTTAAGTTCTTGCGTTAAACAATAAGCTTCTTTCCATTCCAATTCAGCCTTAGATTTGACCTTTTCAACTGTCCAAATAGCATCATCCACCTGTAGATTAATTCCAAGCTTTTCAGGCACTATACTAATATCACAGACAATGTAAAAAAAGAAAAAATCACAAAACATACAAAATAAAATAAAGAATAAAATTAGAAACTGAACTTGCAAAGCTTGCTTTTCAAACTCATTGAAAGTATCTAATATCTCATAACTTCGAGGCAAATGCATCAAGTAAGGACACCAAAAGGAACCCTTTCCTTTACCCATTTCATAGAGCAAACAAACAGCCAACAACTGCATTGAATTATAGAAAAAGGGCATTGTTAACTACAACATCAAGCAGAGTTTGAAAAAGTCTTAAAAGAAAGGGAGGAACGTTTATTTGTAGTTACCAGATAAAACAGAATTTAAGCAAACCTGAGTAGGGGAAAGAGAAGAGTGATTCTTAACAGCAGATAAAAACAACCCATCTTTTGAAAAACAATCTTTTGTTAATAATGCCGATTTTGGAACTCTTAGAACTAATTCTCCTTTCTTAAGATCACGAGCAGCACCCAAACCTCTTCTGCAACAAAACCCAGTTTCACATTTCAAATTTTTGTATTAGAAACAACAGAGTAAATCGAAATTCTTTTCATTCATCAGAAAAATCAAACAAAGCTAAAGGAAAGCAATAATATAAGAGCATTATACCCGCCTGCATCAGGAAAATAAGAGACAGTAAGCGAGGAGCCTAGACAGGAAATAGGTTTTGAAGATTGAAAATTGTCAAATGAATCAGAAATTCCAAGCTTTAATGCCCATTCTAAAAATCCTTGAAGACTGTCACTGTCTGCTTCTTTCATCTCTTCCCTTTCTCCTTTGAATCAGAGAACTGCTCTTTCCGGCGCAATTCCCAAATTTGTGATGCGTAATGCCAAGATCTTCACTTGAGAGCCTAACCGTTTTGAACCAAATTTCTTATGGTTTGTAAACCCTTAACTCAAATCTAGTTGTAATTAAGAATGAATCCGATATATATATAACAGGTTTTTTTTTCTTTTTTGAACAGCATATATAACAGGTTTTATTTTCCTAACATAGAGCGAAGTGTATCATGATCATATTATCTCATAACAACCGTAATATCGTAATTATATTATTATGAATTCATTTATTATATTAAAAAAATAACATGATATACAATTTATTTTTAAAATTATTTATAAATAAAAATAAAATGAAATTTTTTATTAATTTCATTATATTTACATAATTATTAGAAATTTGATTTTACAAAATAGAAAATACTGTAATTATATTAGATTATTATCATATTATTATGATAATCATATAATTAAAATTTTCATTTTAAAAATGAAATACATTATAATTATTTATTATTATCATAATCCCATAATTATAAATTCTTTTATAGAAATAACATGTAAATATAAATTTTTTATAAAATTTTATTTCAATATATGTGATTAAAATCTCTCTAGAAATGGTAACATGTATGGCGGCTTATAGTAGTTCGACACTAGTTCTTGCCTACGTCCATTTCTCCTAAATCTCAACTTAGGGTTTCACTAAAATCAATCAATTACAATCAACACGGATTCCTCAATTGAATCCTAATCCCAGTGTTTTCAGGCTCACACTCAAACCTTTATAATGATATCAATCTCACAAACTTTCAATTACAATGTAATGCCCAAACATTGACCACACACCAACCCACAATAGCAAAACCTAACTCTTAGATTGTGGGAATACAATAAAATGAGAGTTTACAAGTTAAAATTACAATATAACAAGCAAAACTTACTTGTAGATGAAGTAGAATGCTCAAAAGATGCTTGAACAAAAGAAACTAGCCATTAGATGAAGATAATATGATGTTCTATCTAAAATAGAACCGTTAGAAACCTTTTAAAATTGAATCTGGAAAGTCGCGTATGACCATACCAGACTTGGTACTCCCAAACCAACTTAAAAAGTCCTGTTGAAAATAAGAGGGAAACTAGGTACGATCGTACCATCCATTGGTACGCCCGTACCAAAACGTTTTTCCTAACAATATAATTTTCTTGTGAGTAACTGTATGGTCGTACCACATAATCATACACTTGTACCAAAGCAAGTTTACCGACAAACTTAATTCCTATGAGCAATGGTACGCCCGTACTAAACTCGAGGAAACTATGCTTACTTGGTACGATCAGCCGTATGCCTGTATCACACATCAATACAATTTGGTACGCCCGTACCAAGACAGGTACGCTCGTACCACTTATGAAAATTTACATTAAAAAAGCAAATAACTTAAATTGACTCACACGTGACACACACATCAAAATCCTGGGTTTAACAATCTCCCCCTTTTTTATGTTGGCAATCAATTTAAGTTCAATTTGCATAAACATGTTTAAATGAAATTTTAATTTGAAAAATTTTAGAAATCTCCCCCTTTGTTTTAGAATTCATGCCATGAACCTACAAGTAATCAATCAAGCACAAAGGAAAGGAGAAAATATAGATTTTAAATCAAGCAAACAGTATAGCACATGATTAAAGCAATAATTAGAATCAAATGATCAGAGCAATAAACAGAAATACATGATCAGAGCAATATATATATTATTGTATGATCAAGACGTAAACAAAATCATATGATCAGATCAATATCCAATTCAGTCATAATCAGAACAAGTGACAGTAATTAATAATAGAAATAAAAAAATTAACAAAATAGGATAATGAGCTAAATAAACATCATATGATATATAAACTCAAAAAGATATTCAGTATAATGAATGACAATAATAAAATCAAAACTAACATCTCCATAACTAAAAACCCTACAACATAATCATAAAACATATCTCCCCCTTTGACAACATCAAAATGATCACTGTGGGTCCTGAGGAGGAGGTGGACTCGATGGAGGAATAATGAAAGGTTCCATCATAAAACTGATGGAATGCAGAGTGTCAGTGGTAGAAGTCTGGAACTCATGAATATCAACAACATGCTAAGCAAATCATTGATCAAAAGGGCTGATTACTGAGTAAGATGTTGTCGCACCCTAATTTTGGACCAGCTTGACTCAGATCAGGTTCGGGATGATTTTGGACCATTTTGGGTTGGTCTTGGGCCATTCCAAACTGATTCAGATCATTTCGGACCGTTCTGGGCCAACTCTCGCCCATTTTAGGATGACACGCGCTGTGTATGTTTTAGCCCCACCGCATATGTACAAACATACGCGATCGCGTATGTTTTTAGGGTTTAGCATATGTGGACATACGCAATCGCGTATGTTTTAGGGTTTCGTATATGTTGACATACGTGATTGCGTATGTCTCCGGGGCAGCAATTTAAAAGATTAGGAACTCCATTCTGACGAGGTTGGCACTTGGAGACTTACGAGATTAGGGTTTCTGACGGCTGAAAAACACTCCTAAACCTAAAATTTGATAGTTCTAAGCCATTAGGATTAATCAATTCACAAAAATCACTTAGACTTAGGTGGTTTTAATCCTTAAACTTGGAGCTCAAATTATTTT
>CANYBF012589983.1:0-15428 GCA_948192965.1 Dalechampia spathulata | reverse complement strand
ACCTTAACTTTTATTATAATCCTATTAGTATCCTATCTTACCATTCAATATACCATTACTTAACTTTACTTTCAATTATACATGCCCATCTTAAACCAAACTTTATCATATAAGAACATGTTAAACATATCAGGCATCATTAAAAATTAATGCATTTTATGCATTCATCATTCATTTATTACCACATATTTATAAAACTAATGTATATAGGAGTGCTGTGCAAATCAGGATGTGACAACTCTCTCCCTCTAAATAAAAATTTCATCCTGAAATTTCTTAGGAAATAATGAGGATATCGTTGGCTCATCACTAACTCTCATTTCTATATAACATCTTGCCCTATATGATGATTCTATAACACTTTCATTAGAGGGATTTCATTTATTCCTTAACGGTTTTACTGTTCTGACTGATATCGTTACCGACTCTTCACTGTAGGACACATCAAATTATACCTCTATCAGGTCCATTAAAATAGCATACGATGAATCTACCCTGTACCTCCTTAATATGGATACGTGAAGTACATTAGGACTATATCCAATTCTAGAAGTAAAGCTAACCTGTAACCCTTTGTTTCTATTTCCTCTAAAATCTCATTTGGCCCAATGAAACCAAGGCTTAGTTTCCCGTTTGCTCTCACTTCTATAGAGATACTTTGAAACATACTATATCTCCAAAATTATACTCTATATCTTTTTTTTTTGAATTTCTATATGATTTCTGCCTATCAGATTTTTTTTAACCAGCTTATAATTTATTTCCGTTGTTCCTTTGCCTATGGCACCAATGTAGGACCAACTGGTTTTTGTTCTCTAACCTTATCTCCATATAGGGGAGTTCTACATCTCTTGCCATCTATAAACTTATAAGAAACCATATGTATACTGAATATCAGTAGTATATATATATTTGAGCCATCCTTCTAGTTAAAAATACGTGCTTATAACATACTTTCATTTCAAATAACTTCAAATGATTCTTCAATCATCTTAACCTATTATCATAATCAAATCATCTGTATGTTATCTCTAAGACGTACTTAAAACATCAAGTTAACATTATCTCAAATTCAATCATCCATCAATTACAATTCATAATAGATTTTTTACTTTATCCAAATCTATCCATATAAAGTCAACTGTACAATAATTCCTGAACTTATGGATTTGTAAGAATTCATTATTCTATGACTCTTTGAGTGTGACAAATCCTCTGTACATCTTTAAACATCATTTATAACCTTAACATCATCAACAATGACCCATGAAAGAGGTCTAAATTAGAATTCCACTTAATTTTTTTTACTCAACATTTCAATTGCTTAAGTATATCACCAGATTTATCACATCTAATTTCTTATTCTTTCATCTCTCACTCTAGTTCTTTCTCTCTACACAATCAACACATTTTACAACAAGTTACTTCTTTTATTAAGATATTAGGAAGCTTTAAGAAGAAGTAATTATCAGAACTTATTTATAAGTTCACTTGGAGATTTGATTTCTCCTAAATGGAATGAAAAGAGAGTGAGCAGAAGACAAAGAAGAAGGAGCCATATGTTCTGAAAAGAAGGAATAAGAGGAGATATATTTTGCTTCTTACTTAGTTCAAATCAAACTTATTTTTTTTTACCTTAAGATAATAGTAGAAGCCAATCATAACTTGACACTTGACTATTTCTGCTTCCTTCCTTCATTTTATTTCCTTCCTCTATATTATATAACTTTCCTTTCATACAACCATTCATCATATTGAATCACTCTTAATTAACATGCAACTCATATAAACCTGCAACAACTATAAGGCTTAAGTTTAAACTAACCATACCATGATATTTAGCAAATCCATATTATTTCCTTACACAAGGCATCACATGGCTGTTAAACTGGATATGCATAAGGCCTACAATCAGGTGGATTGGAAATTTTTGTACATGATCTTGAATAGATTAGGTTTTCATTCACATTTCATTCAACTCATTATGAAATGTGTTTCTCCTATATCTTATACAGTGATGGTTAACGGATGCCCAACCCATTATTTTAGAGTTGAAAGGGGTTTAAGGCAAGGAGATCCCCTATCTCCATACCTATTTCTCTTCATTTCATCAGCTTTATCAGAAGTGCTGAACAGATCTGTGTTGAGACATAATATGAATGGTTTTCAATTAAATCCAAGGGCCCCAATTCTTATACACTTTCTTTTTGTCAATGATACCCTCATTCTGGGTAAAGCATTAGTTGAAGAAGTGGCAATGCTAAAATATAATGTCCAACTTTACGGTAAAGCATTAGGGAAAAATGTTAATTTTAGTAAGTCAGCTTTTTGCTTTAGCAAATATACACCTCATAAGCTTATAATGGACATTATAAATATTCTTTGCATTGGTGAGATAAGGAACAATGATAAATATTTGGGATTGCCTTTGATATGGGGTAGGTCAAAGAGTGAAGCTTTGAAATTTATCAAGACCCGCATTGCTCAAAAGGCGCAAGGTTGGAAAACTAGCCTACTTTCTCATACATGTAGAGAGGTTCTGATAAAATCTATTTTAAGTGCTATTCTTGCATATGTTATAACTTATTTTAAACTCCCAAAAGGGTTTTGTAGCAATATTAATGCAACAATTGCTAGATTTTGGAGAACCACTGATATGGAGAGGAATTCCCTTGCTCTCACAAGTTAGGAAACAATGGCAACATCTAAAAGATCAAGTGGTTTGGGTTTTAGAAAGCTTGAGGCCTTTAATATTGCTTTATTGGTTAAAAGTTGTTAGAGGTTGATTAATAATCCTAACTCGATTTGGTATTAAGTACTTCGTACTAAATATTGTTTGGATGGAAATTTTTGGGAAGCTAGAAAAGGTAGAAATGCCTCTTAGGGTTGGATAAGTTTATTAAAAGGAAGAGATTTATTGGCTCGAGGTGTTTGGTATAATGTCTCTAATGGTTGAAGTATCCAAATCTGGGAGGACCCTTAGGTCCCATCTCTACTGGATTTTAGAATTAAATCAAGGAAGCCTTATCAATCTGATTATTTCATGGTATATCAATTGTTTGATTGCACTGAAAGAGTATGGAGATATGAGGTTCTTGATAGGCTCTTATCACATGAGGAAAAGGAAGTTGTCATTAAAATTCTTGTTGGGCACTGCTTGTATCGTGATAGTTTGGTGTGGCATTTTGATAAGAAGGGTCATTTCTCTATGAAATTTGCTTATCATTTGTTCATGAACTTGGAGGAAAATCAACCAAAACTCTCAAGACCGAGCACATATACTACTATACAGGAAAAATTTTAGTTATAACTATGGAAGGTTGATGTAAGCCTAAAAATTCATTTCTTCCTCTGGCGAGAAGTATCAAATGCCCTACCTACTCAGGTAAATCTTTTCAAACGATGCATTAGAGTGTCAAAATTATGCAATAACTACAATGAGCAAGAAGAAACTACTACAAGAGCCACATGGTTTGTATCACCTGTTTCCTACAAACCAAACTCCAATGGTTTTTCTACTGTTGGAGATTGGCTATAGAATACCAACAATTTGCTATCAAGAAAGGGTTTCTTTAACCATGTTAGCCTTATTGCATATACTTGCTAGTACATTTGGATTGCTCGGAATAATTTTATGTTTAGAGGGATTCAACCTGACCCCATATTTACTAAGAATGGAGAAATTAAGGCTTGGAATGAATATAATGATGCAAAAGGCTATAAAGATAGTATCCAACCTATTATTTTATCTACTCAGTTGGTGTAGGATTAGCAAATTAGATGGAGGCCTCCCTTACCTGGAACTGTAAAGTTCAATTCAGATGCAACATTTAATGGTGATTCGGGAAGAGCAACTCTAGCGGTCATGTGCGGGGACTCTCAAGGAAGAATTACAAATGGTACAACTGCATACAAATATCTGAACTCCCCTTTACAAGCAGAGGTAGAAGCACTTCTTTTAATGATGCAATTGGCAATTTCAAAAGGAGAATCAAGCTGTGTTTTTGAAACTGATTGCAAAGAACTAGTTGATGTGCTTCATGGTCAAATGGATGCTATTTTTTGGGATATTAAAGCTTTGATTGACTGTATTAGAGAGTCTCTCCTCCTGTGTTCTTCCCATGAGATTGTTTTTGCTAAGAGGAATTGTAATTTTTTAGCTCATAATATTGCTAGGTTAGCTTTTAAGTCTACCCTTCCTTGTGATTGTATGGTATGCTGTAAGTTTGGAACAAAAGATAATTGTCTTTATCTTTTCAATTAATATAAAGTTCTTTATCTAGTAAAAAAAACAAATTCCTTTACTTTCTTTCCCATAAACAAGTTCCTTAGCCTTTGATTGAGAAATATGAGTTTGGAGTAAAGAAAATAGGAGGGAAAATAAATTTTATTTTCTTTATTTTGTTTTATTTTTTTATGTTTAGGAGAAAGGAAAGAAAATAAGAATGAAAAATAAATAAAAAATTAAAATATTTTATGTGAAATGACAAATTTACCATTTTAATTAATAAGTAAAAAGCAAAGCAAAAAAATGGTAATTAATATTCTTATTGATTTATTAATTTATTTAATTTTTTAAAATTATTAATTTTAAAGTATATTATCATTTTATTTATAAATTAATTACTTTAAAAAAAAATAATTTTTTTTATAATTTATATGTTTTTTAAGATTTTTACTTATGGTTATCATGTAGGCATGTGGACATTAATGAAATATTAGTGCATGATTATCAATGTAACATTTACAAGGTTAATTTTGTAAAATAATAATAAACAGTAAAATGTGCCACTTACTTTACTTTTTCTTTCCAATTCCAGGGAAAAATTTTGAGGGGAAAATAAAAATATTTTCTTTCCTTCCTTTCCATTTTTTATTCATCCCAAACACGGTAAAATGACTTTACCTTTCCATTTTCCTTTCAAATTTTCTTTCCTTCCTCCTTGTCATTCTTTCTAAACATAACATTAATGAAATTTTCAAAAATAAAAAAAGAGTTCCTTAATATCAATACCATATGAAAGAAAGAAAAGACTTGGATACATGTTTGCTCCAAAATGTAGGCTTCGTTCAAGCTTGACTTAATATTATGTTTGAAAAAGTGTTTTATAATTTTTTTTAATTTCTGGGCTAAAATTGTTATTTAGAAACTGGCTTTGAAAAAACATAACAAAAGTTGAATATGATATCGAAATTGAGCAACAACTGGACAAAAAAGAAATAAGAAAATAACATATAAAGAGAAATATCGCTAGATAATGTTTGAAAGAGAAGATTTTGTAATTATGGATTGGTCAATTGGTGTGTTGGTATGTAAATAGTTCTAAATTAGCATGCATAATAAATCAATAAGTTTTAAATTTATAATTCTTATTTTGTAATCATGCCACTGCAAGAGTATGGAATGCAAGTTCAGCTTAGGGTATTGTTCTCTGGGACTAAAAGTGGTTAAGTACTAGCTATTGATTTTATCAATTATTTAGGAAATTCAACATTATAGTTTATTTAATTAACTAAAATCACTAACCAATTACCATAATATACATAATATATAATTAATCATAGGGATGGACAATGATGAAAAAAGAATAAACCTTCCATTATTAATTCAATTACCAACTTCAAAGCAGTGTTTAAATGCAAAGTTCTTTCTTTCAAAAGAGACTTTACTTACCAAAGTTAAGCTAACATCCTACTTTCATGATTGCTAAGTTAACTTCAGTGATTTAGTTCATTTACTATACTTTATGCCTCTAAATTAATTAACTCTTATGTATATGCAGTTACAATTTGGTATTCCTAAGTTCGTTCAGTTAAGTTAAACTTTTTTTCAAAGTTAAACTTTCTTTCAAAGCGATGAAAAGAACTAGTTCAACGTTTTCATGTTAAAAGGGTCCATTCTAACAATTAAACATCATAAGCATGAATCACAACTTAAGAACATAAAGAGGTAAATAAATTGCTAATAGAAAAGAAATTAATACTGTTCAAACATCATCGAATCCCTACAAACTACTATCAAACCATAATTAAGATTGGAATAAAGTAAAAGAACATGAAGAATAAAGAAAATACAACCATAAAGAGTTTAAAAGTAAAATAGAAAGAGATGGATATAAAGAGAATCTTGAACAATTTTGTTGCTCCTACTACTCTATCTTTTGCTCTTTTCGATTCCTCCACAGCTGCTTCTTCAACATCTTGATGAAAGGCTATAATAAGGAAAAAGATTTCAGAAGAATATTAATAATAACACATATATTATTAATATAGTTTTCTCTCTATCTGTCCCCTAAATCCTAAAACCCTGACCTAATTCTCTAATAATGCTCCATGCATGAATGAATGATAGAAGGAACCATCAATCTTACATTTTAATTCTTTCTGAAAACCCTTTGATTAATCCTTACCCTTTGATCTTATGATCCTATGGCTGAAATTAGAGTGCAAATAAGAGTTCAAAATGAGTAATATGAGTCATGTAAATGTTACATTACTCGTGTGAAGCTCAAAATAAATGAAAGGGAAGAAAAACAAGAGGAGGCCGAGTTCCACATGAGTCATGTGGAACCTTACACGACTCATTTAAGTCTTAGCTAGGTAAAGAAACTCATTGCTTCCAATTAATCTTAAGGCTGAGTGTTACACTACTCGTATAGCCTTTTACATGAGTCATGTAAGACTAATGCATGGCATAAAAATGGTTATTTCAGATGCAGAGTGTGATGTACTCGACTAGGGTTCCAATTTAAACAACCTAGGGGCTTTAAACTAAGGTTTTAATATAAGAAAATAAGTCTAATAACCTATATAAAGCATGCAAACTGAAATAAATATGAATAACTCCTAAACTATGTAGAATGATTATGTAAATTCTAAGTCAAAACTAGAATGCCATGTAAATTATGCAAAATGTGAAGAAAATGTAAGGAATTATGCTAATAATGCAAGATATGAGTATGAAGCATGAAATGGTATGAAATTCATGAAATACTATATGATATGCTAAAGTTTGAAGGAAAAACATGAAAATAATGCTTAAAGGTACATTATAATAAGGGGAAAATATAGGTAAAAATCATGGTTATCAAACTATCCTAAACTTAAAGTTTTTATTTATCCTCGAGCAAAGAAAAATACAAAGTTATAAACTAAAGTGAATCAAAAATCAACTTTCAACTTGAATGAAGTAAAATGTAAAATATAAAATGATATGAAGAATAATTAAATGTGCTCATGTGAAATTTAATATCTAATCAATTCATAGTCCATCTTATTAAAAATGCTAATATTTCATTAGAAACATGTATGTAAAAGGTAAAGAATAATGGCATGCATTCAAGTAACCAAGCAGAAATGAAAAAGCAAGTCAATAAAATCATTTCACTTATTATAGAACAATAAATTGATCAAGAGGATTTGAAACTTTTATTTTCTAATTTATTGTATCTAAGACTGAGCTACCTAGTTATGAATCTTTAGCTCAAAAACAAACATTGTCAATGTCGGCCCTCAGTTAATCAATTCACAACTAAGGTACTCAAGTTCATTACTCGTATTTTTGATATTTTGACCTAGAAGCATTCATGTGGTGCATAAATGTCTCTATCTACTAAGTATCAAAACATAGAAGTAACAAGTGAACACTAATACTCATATTTATTGGAATTTTCCACTTAAAAACCATATGAGGTACATGCTATTTTCTACCTACTAACCAATAAACATAAGAGTAGGTTTAGAATTTATAACATCTTATTTGTACATTTTTGAATTTTAGCTTGATCTATGTATTAAACTATAATAAGCTAGATCATTTGTTGGTACTCAACTCATTCATTTAAGCCTAAGTTAAACTCAAAGCTACCTAGAATAGATAAGCATACATGTAAACAAAAATTAGCATGAGTAATAAGTGGATACAAAATGGGAAAGAATTAAAACAACTAAAGCAATAATTAGAATCCTTCAGCAATAAGCTATATTAGACACCAACTCATTTAATTTGAAAAGAGACACTTAATAGATTCTCTCAAATTTAAAATAAGTGTTGCAATAAAAATAAAAAATTTTGGCTAAAAATGCAAATTAAATAAAAATGGACATATGAAAATAAAAATTATAGGAAAAAACATATAGTAAAAAGCATAAAATGTAGAATGAATACAGAATGAAACAAACATGAATATGCCACCCCAAACTTAAAGTTAGACATTGTTCCCAATGTCACAAAAATAATCAATAAGCATAGAATAGTATATACAGAAACAACACAGAATATAAATGAAAATGCACAAACGAAACAAAATGCAATACATGGAATAAGAATGTGAATGCATAGTAATGCAAAATACATATGCAACATGAATAATAACATGCAAATGTTAAACAACCTAAATGCAATGAAAATAAAAATGAAAATAAAATGTATAAACTAAATTATCCTAAACACCACAAGTATCCATAAAATGAAATAAATAAAAAAATAAATAAAAAAATAAACAAATAAATAAACATAAAAGCACATTAAATCAAAGATAAAAAATCAACATTAAAAATCAAACATGCTAATTTAAGGTCATTAACTTGAATTCAAACTTAAAAACTTATTGTGGTTGCAGATGTTTAAGCTCCTAAGTTTGCACAGAGTTCTTTCTATCTTTAAATCAGTTGACAAAAGTTCAATATTGAGGGCTCTCCTCAAATGTTGAACTTAGCATTTTTTTTTTGAAAATAGAAAGAGAAAAAGTTAGTAACAAAATTCATAAAAATAAAAACATAATCCTAAATTAATCAAATACTCTCAAATCACTAGTATTAGCTGAATGCACTATTGGTCCCCGACAATGGTGCCAAAAACTTGTTGGTATGTAAATAGTTCTAAATCAACAAGTTTTAAATTTATAATCCTTATTTTGTAATCATGTCATCATAAGAGTACAGATCATCAGTACAACTTAAAGGTATTGTTCTTTAGGACTGAGAGCAGCTAAGTACTAGCTATTGATTTTATCGATTATCTAGAAAATTCAATATTATAGTTTATTTAATTAACTAAATCAATAACCAATTACCATAATATACATAATATATAATTAATTATAGGGATGGACAATGATGAATAAAGAATAAACCTTCTATTATTAATTTAATTACCAACTTTAAAGCAGTGTTTAAATGCAAAGTTTTTTCTTTCAAAAGAGACTTTACCTACCAAAGTTAAGCTAACACCATACTTTCATGAATGCTAAGTTAACTTCAGTGATTTAGTTTATTTACTAC
Source organism: Dalechampia spathulata (assembly GCA_948192965.1). NCBI lineage: Eukaryota > Viridiplantae > Streptophyta > Magnoliopsida > Malpighiales > Euphorbiaceae > Dalechampia > Dalechampia spathulata. The sequence goes on along the minus strand of CANYBF012589983.1, from coordinate 6,146 downwards.
ACTTTATGCCTCTAAATTAATTAACTCCTATGCCTAGGCAGTTACAATTTGGTATTCCTAAGTTTGTTCAGTTAAGTTAAACCTTCTTTCAATGTGATTAAAAGAACTAGTTCAATGTTTTTATGTTAAAGGGCCTGTTCTAACAATCAAACATCATAGGCATGAATTACAACTTAAGAATATAAAGAGGTAAATAAATTGCTAATAGAAAGAAAATTAATACTGTTCAAACATCATTCAATCCTTATAAACTATTATGAAACTATAATTAAGATTGGAATAAAGTAAAAGAACATGAAGAATAAGGTAAATACAACTATAAAGAGTTCAAAACTAAAATAGAAAGAGATGGAGATAAAGAGAATTTTGAATAATTTTGCTACTCTTGCTACTCTATCTTCTGCTCTTTTTAATTCCTCCTCAGTTGCTTTCTTAACGTCTTGATGAAAGACTATGATAAGGAAAAATATTTTAGAAGAAGATTAGTAACAATGCATACACCATTAATCTAGTTTTCTCTTTATCTACCCCATAAACCCTAAAATCCTAACCTAATTCTCTAATAATGATCTATGCATGAATAAATGATGGAAGGAACCATCAATCCCACATTCTCATTCTCTCCAAAAATCCTTAGATTAATCCTCACTGATCGATCTTATGATCCTATGGCTAATATTAAAGTGCAAATAAGTGTTCAAAATGAGTTATGTAAATGTTACACTACTTGTGTGAAGCTCAAAATAAATGAAAGGGAAGAAAAAAAAAAGAGGAGTCTGAGTTCCACACTAGTCATATAGAACATTATATGACTCGTGTAAGCCTCGATTGAATCTTAAGGTAGAGTCTTAGATGACTCATGTAGCCTTTTACATGAGTCATGTAAGACTCGAGTGTGGCATAAAAATGGTCTTTTCAAATGCAGAACATGATGTACTTGACTAGTGTTCCAATTTAAACAACCTAGGGGCTTCAAACTAAGGTTTTAATGCAACAAAATAAGTCTAATAATCTATATAAAGCATGCAAACTAAAATAAATATGAATAACTCCTAAACTATGTAGAATGATTATGTAAATTCTAAGTCAAAACTAGAATCCCATGTAAATTATGCATAGTGTGAAGAAAACATAAGGAATTATGCTAATAATGTAAGATATGTGTATGAAGCATGAAATGGTATGAAAGCATGAAATACTATATACTATGCTAAAGTTTGAAGGGAAAAACATTAAAATAATGCTTGAAAGGACATTATAATAAGGGAAAAATATAGGTAGAAATCATTGTTATCACAGTGTAATATTCAATACACTTCAAATAATTCTTTATAGTCTAGCTTGCAGTAAAAAATTTACAAGAAATCATTAGTGTGCTAGAGCAGTTATGTAATTTATTATGGTTTCTCTAAGCCTTTGTTAACTATAATCATGGGGAGAATGGTGATAAGTGACGAAAATGAGAGATCTCTTAAGCATGTTTTGGTGTTAGTGGTTGTCTGCATAATCATGCCCATGAACCCAGTAGCTCCTGGGTACATAGCAAGCAAAAGATAAGCACTGGTTAACATCAAAGCTGAACTTATTGACAGCTACGACCATTTATCTTATTAGAATAGTGAGGAACGTAAAAGCGACTATTGTGAATGGAGAGGCATCTCTTGAAATAGTCTTATCGGTCATATTACCATGCTTTTTCTTTATTTTGATCTTTATGAGCCATTAAGAGGTAATGTGAGTGATTCCTTGCTTCAAATGAAACATCTATCTTACTTGGATTTAAGCCATAATTATTTTGGAGGAACTCGATTCCCAAATACCAATGGTTCCCTCTTAAAATTACGCTACTTGAATCTTAACTTTGCTAATTTTGGTAGCACCATTTTATCCATGCTTGTGAACCTCTCTAGCTTGCACTTCTTTAATTTGAGGTATAATAGATTTAGTGATATTGGGAATGTTGAATGGCTATTCAAACTTCCTTTTTTAAGTTACCTTGACTTGAGTTTAAATCTCCTTTCTACGCTTAACAATTAATTGTAGATACCATACAAGTTTCCTTTGTTGAAAACCTTGAAGTTGAAATACTACTTTTTTGAGTATGATGACTATGATATTTCACAAGCTCTTTCCCCCATTAATTCTTCTTCATCTCTTACAACCTTTGATCTCTCCTCTAATAGCATTGTTATAGCTTCAATACATCCATGATTGTCAAATATTTCTCAAAGTTTAACTTTTCTTGACCTCTCTTCCAACACTTTACAACCAGCAGCCATAGCTAGTTTTAACAACATGATTTCTCTTTAAAATCTCTCTCTTTCTAATACCATACTTGAAGGATATTCCTAAATCATTTGCTAATATGTCCCAATTGCAAATGTTAGATCTATCATATAATAACTTCAGCATGCAACTTTTCATCTTAATTTAAAATCTATCGAGATCCTTACAGTTATCAATCCAGTATTTGTACTTGGACAACAATCAAATAATAGGTTGATTCCTTCATCTCGAAAGATTTTCCTCTTTAATTAGGCTTTCTCTTGGCAATAACTGATTGAGTGGGAGTGTAGAAAAGAGCACTGGATGCTTGTCCATGTTACAAGTTTTGGATCTTGGTTGGAATTCACTAAGTGGTTTCATTAGTGAAGATCATTTTTTAGATTTACTTAGTTTGAGGCACTTGGTGTTATCCAGTAATTCACTTATTTGGAATATGAGTATTCATTGGGTTCCTTCATCTATATTAGATACCATAAAACTTCAATCCTACAACATAAGACCTCATTTTCCTAGATGACTTCAGAGTCAGAAGAATTATACTTGGCTTGACATCTCTGATAATGGAATTTCTAATTCCATTCCTAAATGGTTTTAGGATTCCTTTTTCCATATTCAAGTTTTAAATCTCTCCTATAATAATTTTTGTCAAAGAGTGCCAAATTTAACATTTACATTTAATCAATTCCCATGCATTGACATTAGTTTTAATTGTTTCAATGGTCCATTGCTTACACTTCTTGATTTGTCTAAAGTGACATCGTTTGAAAATAGTTCTACTAGTTATAAGCTATCTGATGGTGATATATTTTTTTGGATCGTTGCTTTACCTTAACCTTTCACATAATTTATTTTCTAGAATGATTCCTATTAGCCTTATGCAATTACAGGATATGGTGTTTCTAAATTTGGGTACTAACAATTTGTCTAGTTAAATTCCAGGTCCCATTTTATCTCTTCCAAAACTCCACACATTTATTCTACAAAACAATCACTTGTCAAAGTAGTTACCTCTATCTTTGAAGAACTGCACTAGTTTGAGATTCCTTGACCTAAGTGGTAATAGATTATCAGGTCATTTGCCCTCTTGGATTAGGGATAGTCTGTCAACTTTGCAATTTCTTACCCTAAATTCTAATAATTTCTTCAGAAGCATTTCATTACAACTGTGTCAATCGACAAATGTTCAGATCTTAGACTTGTCTTTAAACAAGTTTAATGGAACTGTACCACACTGCTTCTAAAACTTAAAAGCAATGACATAGACCATTTTGGCTACAATCAATTCCCATGCATTGACATTAGTTTTAATTATTTCAATGGTCCATTACTTACACTTCTTGATTTGTCCAAAGTGACATTGTTTAAAAATAGTTCTACTAGTTATAAGCTATCTGATGGTGACATATTTTTTAGATTGTTGCTTTACCTTAACCTTTCACATAATTTATTTTCTAGAATGATTCCTATTAGCTTTATGCAATTACCGGATATGGTGTTTCTAAATTTGGGTAGTAACAATTTATCTGGTTAAATTCCAGGTCCCATTTTATCTCTTCCAAAACTCCACATATTTATTCTACAAAATAATCATTTGTCAAGGTAGTTACCTCTATCTTTGAAGAACCGCACTAGTTTGAGATTCCTTGACCCAAGTAGTAATAGATTATCAGGTCATCTGCCCTCTTGGATTAGGGATAGTCTGTTAACTTTGCAATTTCTTACCCTAAATTCTACTAATTTCTTCTAAAGCCTTTCATTACAACTATGTCAATTGACAAATGTTTGGATCTTGGACTTGTCTTTAAACAAGCTTAATGGAACTGTACCACACTGCTCTAAAACTTGAAAGCAATGACAGAGACCATTTTGGCTATAACCATTGGTCTTGCTGATGGTTTGACCTTCTTATATGCTATTCTATATCTTACTTCTACGCTTGACTATATTAACATGGCATCAATTATTTAGAAAGGAGATAAGTATGAGTATGATAACGAGTATGATAGGGTTCTTGGATTACTGAGGATAATTGATCTTTTAGGAAACAATATAAAAGAACGGATTCTAACAGAGTTATTAAGCCTTTCAACACTTAAATAATTGAACTTATCGGGTAACAAGATGATCAATCCAGAGATTGGTGACTTGAATTTAGAATCACTTGATCTATATGGAAATCAGCTATCTGGAAAACTTCTAGGTAGCCTATCCAATCTAAATTTTTTGAATACCTTGAATCTATCCTTTAATAATTTTTCTGGGAAAATTCCATAAAGAACTCAGCTTTATAGCTTGGATGCTTATGCATTCACCCGTAATCCTACACTTTGTGGATCGCCTCTTATGCAGAAGTGCCCTGGAGATGACACCCATTGCAATGCTGACAACCAAAATAAGGAAGACAAAGATGAATTCATGAATTGGCTTTACATTGGCATGGGATTTAGATTCATTGTCAGCTTATAAGGTGTTTCAAGTGTTTTGCTTTTGAAAGTTCATGGAGACATACCTATTTCAAGCTCATAGGTGAATCGGTAGAGTGGATTCATGTGAGAGTGGTTGTCTACTATAGAAGATTGTATAAAAAATTCAAACTCAAAGAGTCATCCATTTGAGAAAACTACCCAACTAAATTCTTTAACTAATAGTTTTTACAATTAAAGAATTAGACTTGAAGAATGTAAAGAAGAATATTTGTAGGAATAATCAATGTATTTCTTTATTATTTTCTTATGTATTTATACATTTAATTGTATAATACATGGTATGTTTGTTGTAACAAATACAAGAAATAAAAATTATCACGTCTTTCGACTACGTAACATGCTCTCATAGCATGATTACAAATTTTCTATTTTAGAAAATCAATAATCATTCTACAAGGGATTCCAAACATTTATATTAAAGTGCGGAAATTTATATATATATATATATATATATATATATATATATATTTATTTATTTATAACCACTTCATAGATCATATCATTTATCATTCGTATATTTTAAACATACCATCATATTTAAGTCAACACATTACCACAATTATTTAAATACACACTATATTAATTTACACATTCAAGGTTCATAGTAAATTATTAAGATTGTTCATTTTTGGAAATTACTGCCAAACTTATTTAAACAACTGCCATAGTACTTGCTTAATAGTTGCACGATTGTTACTGAATAGAAGTCTGAAAATCTTAAACCATTTACCAATAGTTTATAGGAAATGTCTAGCTACTGCCTCTAATGTTCTTGTTCGCCAGCCTTACTTGTTCATGTGTTTATCAATTGATAAACGCTAAGTATAAAACTCAATGGTGCTAGTGTTGGTTAATTAAAACACTTGTTGAGCAGTGGAAGGTGAGTTTTAAAATTTTCAAAGTAAGTATTTTATGGATCTTTGCAACCCCATGTAATAACACATCACATAAGAGAAAAATTAAGAAGGAGGATGTGTAAATCTTACATTAATGCTGATCTCCTTCTTTCTTGATCGTCAGAAAAGTTGTAGCAAACTTTTCAATCCCCAAGTGTAGAGGATCTCTAAACTATCCACACAAGTCAAGAGATCAAGTTAGTAATTCAGATTACAAAATTAAATCGTTTAGAGACTAGTAAAATGATTTAGAAAGGAGAGTAGAAAGGATGTTTGATTCACTTCTTCTAAGTGAATCTCCTTCTTCTTCTTCTTGTGTTCTTTTAGCTTTGGTTTTTCTTGAAAGAAAAGTGGCTGCCGTATTTTTCTAGAAAAACCATAATCATATAATTGTATTCTCTATTAATAAATAATAAAAGCCCTAAACTTAATGTAACCCTAACTAGGTTTAAGGTTACTTAGGTAATTTTGGTATAAC
>CANYBF012589290.1:0-17511 GCA_948192965.1 Dalechampia spathulata | reverse complement strand
TATTAATCCTTTAACTAACAAAACTTTGTTAAGAGAAAAGTTAGAATTCTTACCAATCTTACCAATTCCAACAACCTTACCTACACCATTATCTCCAAAGGTCACGTCTCCTCCCGAATATTCTTCAATGTGAGAGACGAGTCTTGCATTCCAAGTCATATGCTTTGAGCATCCACTATCCAAGTACCATTTGTTTTCATCAACCTTGGATCTCAAGCATACCTATCAAAACAACATTATTTACTTCTTTTTAGGTACCAAAATATATTTGGGTCTTTGGGGGTTAGAGGCATCTACATTATCATTCCAATACATTCTCCTAATGAAACATCTATTTATGGCATGCCTCTTTTTGTTACAATAATGGCATACAACATTTCCAAACCTAGAATGATTCTGCACACTTTTTCTTTTTGATGCATGAGAGTAATTGTGATTGTATGAACATGAGCATGAACAATGATGCATCTTATTAGTATGCATATGTGCCTTATGAGTCTTATTATGAATATTTTTCTTTTTCAAATCATTTGAAGGCTGTTTTGAGGTGGAGGCTTTAACAAACACTATTTCCTTAGAAGTATAGGAGGAGTTTTGATTGAATCCAAGACCCTCCTTGTTACCACTAAGCTTTTGGTGTTTTAAAATTGTATCTATCTTAACCTTACCTTGTTCAAATTGAGATAAGTTGTCTTTCAACAAATCTTTTTCTTTTGAAAACTTGTCATTTTCATCCTTCAAAACTTTGTTCTCTTTTTCAATACCAATAAGTTTTACTTTAAAAGAGTCAAATTCATTCTATAAAACATTTTTGTCTTTAATTATGCAAGCATGCTTATTCTTAAGAGATGTATGTTTTTTGATCAAAATGTGATATTTTTCTAACAATTCTTCTAATGGACCACAATCATCATCATCATTAAATTCATCATTACTATAGTAAGATTGAGATGATGTGGTTATCTCATCCTTCACCTCGTCATTTAAAAAGGCCATGAAGCATAAATTTGTTGTACCTTCATCATTGGACATCTCCTCATTTGACTCTGTGTCATCATCCCATGTAGCTTTTAGTGCCTTTTTCTTGAAAGGCTTGGATGGCTTGTTGAGGAGAGGACACTCATTCCTCATGTGTCCAGGTTTGTTGCATTCAAAACACATGGTTTGATGGATTGTCTCTTCTAATTGAGTCCCTTCGATTGAATTCCCTTCTTTGCTCAAATGGCTTCTTGCCATCCTTTTCATTCTTTTTCTTCTTAATGAAGTTCTTAACATGTTTGGATAGAAGAGCCACTTCATCTTCAAGGTTTCCTTCACTTGTGGAGGAGGAATCTTCCTCTTTTGTGGCTTTGAGTGCAACTCCCTTTCTCTTTTCTTCCTCAACCCCTTGCGTAAGGGTTATTTCATATGTGAGAGGCTTTCCAAGGAGCACATCCATAGACAAGACAGCCAAATCATTTGCTTCTTTGATGGATGTCACCCGAGCCTCCCAATCTTTCTTTGGTAATACTCGCAAGATCTTATTGTTAATGTCTTCCTTTTGATACATCTTTCCTAGCTTCATCAATCCATTTGTAATTACCATAAGTTGATTGTACATCTTGGAGATTGACTCATTTGCCTTCATTTTGAATAACTTGTATTCATAAGTTAGCAACTAAATCTTCTTGTTTCGTACTTGATTTGTTCCTTCGTGATGAGTCTCTAAGGCAATCCACACTTGCCTTGCTATAACACAATGAGAAACTCTCTCGAATTCTTCACGACTGATAGCATAATAAAGAATGTTCATTGCCTTTTTGTTTTGGCAATTCACATTCATTTCTTCCATCGTTCAATCATCTCTATCTTTAAGTGTGACAATTCCATCAACTGCGATTGTAGGAGGAGAGTACTCTTTTCTCAGCACATATAGCTCAATTCCACTGCTATCCAAAAATACTTCCATTCAATGCTTCCAATATGGATAATCCGTTCCATCGAAGTAAGGGGGTCTCACATGTGATTGACTTTCAATGGTTGCCATGGGATCTTTAACTTAAGAATTTTACTTCTACTAACAATGAGCACCAAATGCTCTGATACCAAATGCAAATCTTGTGCAGAAGGCAACACGTGCAATTTTAGAGTGGTTCGGCCAAACTCTTGCCTACATCCACTTTCTCCTAAGTCTCAACTTAGGGTTCCATTAAAATCTCAATCAATTACAATTGGATTCCCAAATGAATCCAAAACCGAAGTGTTTTGAAGGCTTACACTTTAACCTTTACAATAATTGTCCTCATAATCACTCAAATACAATATAATCCCTAAGGATTAATCACACACCAATCCCACAAAGATAAAACCTAATCTCTAGGTTGTAGGATTACAACCAATGAAGTAAATGAAGAATAAAATCTCAAACTTACTTGTAATAGATGAATATTGCTCAAAGAAGAATGCTCTGCAAGTGTATTTTTGTTAGAAATCAAAGTAGTGAAAAGTTCTACCATAAATTAGCCGTTTAACAGACTTTAAAGTCTATTTTATAAGTCGCGTACGGCTGTACCAGTCATGTACGCCCATACGGATTCAAAACTATCCGTTAGAAAAAGAGAGGGAATTGTGATACGTCCGTACCACCAATTGGTATGCCCGTACCGACCAAGTTTTCCTGACAAATAATTTTCTTGTGAGTTTGTGTACGGCCGTACCAACTAGTGGTATGCTCGTACCGAAGCAGGTTTCCTGACAAACCATTTTTCTGCAAGTTGGCGTACGGTCATACCACCCAATGGTACGCTCGTACCAAACTCAATGGAACAATACACACTTGGTATGACCAGCCGTATGGTCGTGCCACCCAAAAAGACTATTTGGTATGCCCGTACCAACACAAAAATGCTTAGAAAAATTGCAAATAACTTAATTGACTCATACGTGTCTCAACTATCAAAACCTAGGGTCTAACAGAAAACATATAGAATTATTTCATAAATCCTTATCCTAGTTAGTAAGTGAATTTTATTTGATCTAAGTTAGATATCTAGTTAAAATATCAATTATTTATTTAATTATTGAGATATCATTTCTTAATCCAATTGCATCTTAGTTAAATATAATGTAATGGCCACGTTTTCACTCGAAGTATTTACATTTGAAGTTAACATATTTCTATGAAATTTATGTGAACCGTCTATGAATTATTGAGTTATCTATAAATTTGCATGTTGGTTAGTAAAACTGAGATTTTTCATAAGATTTGATGCACGCTAGTAAATAGTGAATGATTATAATTTTTAAAAGTGATTTAGAGTCAATATAGGTTGCATACAAAATTTTAATTTTTTTGTAGTTTTTGTGTGCAATAGTGCAGGTTATGTCTTAATTTATGTGCCATATGTTAAACAATTTGATTTTTGATAGGTTTATAACGAATTTTTTAAAATATTTTGACATGATCAATATGAATTTATGGTACAACCTAAAAATTCATTATATAACATCTATTTTCTAAGTCATGTAATATTATGCTTAAAATGATTATCCCTTCATGAAGATGAAGAATATATAATTTATTTTATTTTTTAAGTTAATTTGAAAATTTTGTAAACCTATTAAATTATAATGAATTCAAAATTATAAAAAGTAATCATTTGACACTTTTCCCTTTAGGGCTATATAATTTATGCAAAAGTACTAGTATACATTCTTACATATATGACCTTAAATAGTTAAATAAACCTATTTATGCCTAAATAAGATTTTTTAAATTGAATCAAGAAATTAATGAAGGATTAAAGAAGGTTTTAACTAATAAACTCTTAAAATGAAATAAGTAACTTAAGAAAGCCATAAACTAAAACCAAAAGCCTCTCCTCCTCTATCCCTATATATGATTAAGTTTTCAAAGCGCTACTAAATTTAGTAAGTGATTTTACAAAGCCAGTTTCAATTTTTATTTTTTTCTCTTTCTTAAGTTTTATTTTTCTTTAAACTTAAAGCTAAGTTCCTATTGACTTTTACTTTACTTAACCATTTCTTGCATCAGGGTGATTCTCCTTTCTAAATTATTAAGAATACACACTTTAACACCCTTATATGTTAGATCGAATGATGACATTCTATATATGTCTAATTGATATATAAAAATGTTATGAATTCATAGGCTTTTGGTTTTACTTTAGGGCTTTATTTATGCTACTATATGAATTCATAACATTTTCAACATCAATTATACCTTCCATTAAATCATGCAACATGACATATGGAGGAATAAGGAAAGATATTATGATATACATAATGATTAAGAGATAGGAGGTGTTAATTCCCTATTAGTGATTCCAATATGTTAGATTACACCTATATTGAGTATATAATTAAGAGACAAGATGTATTAATTCCTTGTTAGTGATTTTAATAGGTTGGACTATACCCTTACTGAGTATATGATTGAGAGACAGGAGATGCTAATTTTTTCAATGATTCCAATAGGTTGGATTATGCCCTTATTGAGGATATGTATTACTTGCATCATATAATTGCATTGCATCATAAAGTTGATATCATAGTGTTGATTTAATAGTTGATTAATATATCAATACATTGAGATGCAAGCATAATTATTTGAGTTTAGAATGTAGGACATGAGTCTATATATGTGATATATGATTATATATGATGTAACAACATGGTTTATTAAGTTTTACACGGTTTATAATGATTAATTAATGTATGATGGAATATATTTTGATGATATTTGAATACGAATTAGATGTTGACATTGTTTCATATGTTATGTAGCTAACATGTTAAATACTTATGTAATATTTGTAGTTTCATAATAAATATTGGTAATAATGAATTGATGAGTTATGAAATGCAAAAAATTAGTTTGAATGAAATATTGAAAAATACTATATATGCACTTATGCATAAATGTTAGTATTGCTATATATGTATGTGTGTGTGTATATATATATATATATATGGAAATATATATTTATAAGAAATTGTGAGTTCTTAGGGTTACAAATACATATTCATATTTTCTCTTATCATTATTGTTAGCATAATTGAGTTTTATATATGATGTTTATCTTTTGATGGACATAAGTTAAAGTAGCTTAGAGGGACACCAAGATCTATGATAACCAAAGCAATTAAAAGATTATTAGCTTTATATGATATTTGAATAAATTTTTATATATGTAACATACTCCTAGTAAATAATTTTAGTTACATAACTATGAATGCATAATTTACAATAAGAAACATGTTATGCATGGTTGTATATTGCATACATTATGGGTTAGCAAACTATCTAAGTAATACCATAGTGGGCCATCTAAATACATCTTATGATTTTATATTGAAAAAAAGATGGCCTTAAAATGAATTATAGAAAACTAGAATGAGTTGAATAGTTTATGAAATTAGTATAAAGATTATTTATTATAAAATGCACGCATCCTTTATAGGATGACTAATGAACTCCAACTAACTAAGGAAGTTTATTAATCATTTTATTAAAGAATATTCACTATTTTGGGTATGAAACTATAATGTCAACCATGTATCTTAATCAAAACATGACATGCAAGCAATGTGAACTCCACTTAAATAATTTACATTTCTTTTGCCTGCTCACCTTTGTTGGTTAAAAACATGATTATGCACTAAAAATATAATTTAAATTATTTGTAAAAACATGTTTTTCAATAGACCTTGTAATTAGAATCATTAAATCTCATCCACAATAGAGAGATATGGCAAAAAAATGAGTACACTTATAAGGATATCAATCTCCTTCAATCTCATTCATTAGAAAAGTTGTAGAAAAATTTTCTAATCCTTATTATAGAGTATCTTCAAACTACCCATACAGTCAAGGGAAAATAGATTAATAATCATAATTACAAATAATCATTTTAGAGACTAGTTGTGTCACACCCCTCATGGTGCAACATGCTCCCGTAAAATAGTGAATAGTCTTTGAATAAATGGAAACCATTGATTATCCTACAAGGGATGTAAAATTTTTTTTTATTTTTTTAAAACTCTTGTCTTAGTAAGTAATGCATTTATGAATCTGATGCGAATGTAAATTTTAGTTTCTATAAACTTTATGCATGTAAAACCTTTGTTATATTGCATGTTGGAATAACATTCAACAATATCATAACTCATATTACATACACGTATTTATTTCCTTTATACACAACTCTAGTTGTATAATATAATTATATAGAAGAACATTATACTGATCCAAGTCCTTGCCATCAAAGTAAGTCTTACTGAATTGGTGCTTATGGATCTGAGTGGTTCATGAAAGTCTTCTAACCTATGTTCATCAAATGATGAACATTGAGTATTTAACTTAGTGGTGCTATATAATAAATGCATAATAACAATATCATAAATATATAGCATGATTTAAATATCTTATTATCTATAAACATATCATGCATCCAATTTTATATAAGATATGTTGAAGAACATCTCATGTTGATGCTTACTCAATTACTTGCTATACCATCACATAAAAATTTAGAATATCTTAATCATGAATATTCTTTTAAAAAAAATCATAATAATATAGCATTAAAATGCCCCATTAACTCAATGACATTTAAATTATTTGTACCATTCATTAATAGTTCAAATATCATGGACCACACAATTTCACGTACTAATATCATCACGTGCCTTCCATTGATGTTTGTAGAAAATACTTATTTTATGTTATATAGGTCATCAATGTCATCTCTATAAATAAAAAAATATAGCAACCATAATCAACATGATTATCTATGATAAGATAATACTACATGTAATATAATATTAAATGAAATCATAGTAACACTTCTATATCACATTCAATAATCATAATGCACCTTTATCAAGTAGCATTAAGAACATTAATTGCTTATTTCTGTATAATGCCATATTATATTCATAATGGTCTGTTATCATGGATCAATGATAAATGACAACTATATCATATAAGATCATTAATAATCATTCTTTATGCAAATCATAGCACAATTTCATCTTTAAAATGAATGGTTCACTATATGCACTCATATTGTGCCTTTGCTTTCACTTTGCCTTTACTTTTTCAACATAACATAGAATGTTATGGAAACATAAATATAAATACTATAAATAGTCATCTATGACTTCCTTTATGTAAAATACTATTTATAAGCCATCATGTCTTTATAAACATTGATATATGTACACTTGTAGTGCACCTGTAATAACATTGTTTTTCATTTCACTGCAATTGAGGTATAATGCATGACTATGTGTATGTAATCATGCTATCAATTCTCCCTCTGATTTTCCTATAATAATTCCTTTGCCTTTGTGATTGTGAACAATCTTGTACTAGGTCCAATGAACCGGTACCTCTTATTCCCATAGGAACATATTGTATTTATATACGTATAATTCTGTGATTCCATATAGGAATCCAACTCTGTGATTTCTTGAGGAAATCCAATTGTATGACTCAATACATATTAATAACAAACTCCATTCAAGCTCTATAACCATCTCTTCCTTATACCTCCATATTATCATGTCATGTCATGCTTATGTAGGAATACATGAATGTACATGACATGATGCAAATGTATGCATTATCCTATGCTACGAACATTTAATAAGTTATACACCATCATACTTTTATGAAAAGTTCCTTTAAAAGGACCAATTATTAATCAAGGATCACTAGCACAAACCTGCTATGGATTTGCCCTTATCTAAACATCTCAATGACGGATGGAATTCTTCCTCCGAGGCACCTATGACATTGCAATGCATCATATTTAATAAGAACAATCATAAAAAGATCACTATCAAATCACTTTACACTAAATACATCCCATACAAATCTATAGCATTGCATAATTCAAACATTCAAAAGGGAACTCCCAACGTCACTTAGTCAAATCATGAAATGTATCTAGGTATAGTCTCTAGATATAAGCATATAATCAATCACTCAAGTATACTAAACAAGTTCACATGTCATATAAAGTTGGTACTTAAAGACAAATATCACATCAAACATAAAAAAATTCTGGCAATTGTAATAGTCTACCTTGCGTTAATTTTTAAGCTAATAAGATGATTTTAGAATAAAACACGACTTATACCAATGGAAGCTAGACTCAAAGATTTTTTTAACCATAGATTATATGCCATAAAACTCAACCATTAAGGCCTCCAAAACTCAAATTTTTGCAAGCTTATATTTGGAGTCCAAAAATGTGCAAAACTATCCCCTATAAGCTACACATGCATCATTCAAAGCAACAAGGCATGAAACTTGGCTCAAATGGTAGTAATAACTCACTAAGAATAGGACACATTGATATGCAAAAGATCATTAGGTAATGCGACTCAAAATAACCCTCTAACGATAGCATGTTACTCCCCAACATACCATAAACACAATTCCATGTGCACTAAATTTGTGCACTATGAAACCTCATCATAGATAACTCCTAAAATCATAAACCATACATAAATCCCATGTCCTATGATGGAATTATAACTGAAAGATGCTTTTTTTCAAAAAAGGCGTACAAAACTCCCAATATGCCCAAAATTACATACACATGCACTAATTCATAAACAAGCTTCTTCCAAGCACTTCCATGCATAAACCCCCTAAGTATGACCCCAAACCTTATGAATCATTAACAACCTAATTACATAAAACATCACTAAATATGTTACACATTCATACCAAGTCATTTAAGGTAGCTTAAAATCACAAAAACATGTAATATGCCAAGATATAAGTAACATCTCTAAAATGAGCCTACATATTGGCCTTACATGAAAATTTAGCCTCCCCAAGCCCCTAACCTTCACGAATTGACCTCAAATCAGACATACAATATCTTAACATTCAAATCAAGCATGCAATATCATAAATTAGGCAGTTATGCACACATACACACCCAATATGTACCAAATACCGAATGTTGTCAATAAGGACTATAATTAGAATTTCATGTATACCTCCACTTCTACACCACTAAAGCATACTAATCAATCATCAAATCACACACAAGACACCATTCCATCAAAAATACATTCAAATAGCCATAAAAAGTACACATTCATAACTAGGGTAGCAACAAAACATCACCAAACACAAGCCACAAACTCACACACACAGCAAAACCGCATCTTCCTCATCAACCAACAACCCATTTGTCTTCTACCCAACCATTTACCATCAAATTCAAACACAACTTCACACAATCAAGAAACTTCATATCCACACATTTAACCGTAGATTCTACTTACCTTGATCAGAAACCTTAGAGTATTTCAGTTTTCAAGCTTCAAAAGAGAGTAAGAGGAAGAAGAATTCTATTAGTAAGTGTTTTAGAGCTTTAAAATCGATTGCCACATGTATAAGAAAGGAAAAGAAAGGAGAAATTCAAATATAAGCCTACAAAGTTGACTTTTCCACTTCTACACCAATCAAGTGTTGCCACCTAGCCTCTCATACCATTCTACTATAGATACATACCCATAGTAATACATACACATGGAATACCACTAATTAAGCAGAAAAACATTATTCCACACTTTATTTATTACAGCTATAAGCTTTAATCACTAAAGCAACATTCCATGAAACATATGTACAATTAAATACTCAATACATATACCAATTCATAATATGCATGCCTTAATTATTTAGGCCTTAATCACCTTGTATAAAATAGGGCATATGCATATGTTAAGTCCTACATATTAATTTACATGCAACAACCCCTACATGCCAATATTTTACACATTACACTCTTAAATGTATAATTTCAACATGCTATTAACTTATACCATTTTGCCCCTACCATAACTCATTCATTTATTCACTTTTAATGTATAAACATGTTGTCCTTAGTCATAACTATAATTAATATTTCTAGATTTATAAATACATAACCATATTTAACACAATACATAAAAGTTACACAACTTGCACAAAATGCTTTACATGCTACCTTATGAACTTCCTTCATGCATACCTTATTCATTTGAGTTTCAATCACATTTAATTCATTCCAAATTAAATAAAAACATGCATATACATGTTACACACAAACTTAGGCCCAAAATAGCTAGCAAATATGCACATTAACATACTCTTATGCATTATACACATAAGTATTTATAATATCCACCTTTGCTGCCCCTTAACTTGTAGAATTTTTACCTCTTCATATGCACCTTTGGTTTGCTCTTTATAAATGGGGCTTTCATCATGATTTAGAGTGAGACTTGTAATAGATATCACTAGGGGCCCACTTAGAGTGAAAAGTGATCTTTCAAAGAGGCTACCTTGAGGAATGATATGGACCCTTAAAAAGTTGCAAGATGGAGTCATCACTAGATGGTTCTGGAATTTAATTCAATCAACCCCTAAAATCTATTCTTTTAGAGTTTGAATTTGCAATTTTATCATCTTAAATGGTTAATTATTCTAAGTAGACATATGAACATTCATAGACATGAATACAATCATAGAACATAGCATGATAACAAAAATGATAAGTTATATAAATAATAAATCAAATGTCCTATAGAAAGAGAATTGAAAACATAAGGGATACATACAGAAAATAAATAAAATAGAGGCCTATTCTATTCCAAAAGTGCTTTAATGATACAAAAATGAGCGTTAAGCAATGCTTCCTCCAATCCACTTAAGGAAAAGAGACAGGGCCTTGGGAACCATAAGCTAAAAGCATGATAATGATAAATAATCATTATTAAGCAATAATGAAAATGTCTGGAGATAATTAATCAATTCAAGTTATAGATAAGCTTGAATCAAGGATCAAGGTTTACTAAATGTGCTTATAAACCATTCATGAAAAATGAAATTAACATGAGTTGGATCATAAAAAATGTCATAAAAATGAGTAAGAACTTCCAAAATCACTTTAATAAGTCATTTAGGCTTAATTTACTTTCAATTCACTTTTAGTTATCCATAATAACAATGGAAAACAAATAACATGATTTGAAATTCAAGAGAAAATCAATTCGGAAAATCCATTATTAGATAAAAATTAATGATAGATATAAATTAGAAGATTTCAAGATCATTATACATCACTTGGATATAAGTTAATATTCAAATTTGATTTAATCATATTAATTGCATAATTAATAATTAAAAAATGACATTTAATTGAGAAATAGCAAAATAAATTGATTTTAAAAAAAATCAACAAAATCGGTCATGGAATTTGAATTGATAAACTCCAACATCATGATGAATCAATTAGAGATAAATCAACAACCAATTTCAACTTCAATTGTCTTAATTACAAATCAAATCAAATGAAAATGACATTTAACTTGAAAAATTAATTTTGAAGTTAAAATTAATCAAACTACAATGATATATGATGCATTTATATCATTTAGGTCATTGTAAAATCATAAATGCTACTGAAGACTTCAAAGAAAATTAAAAAATAAATGAACTAAAATGAAAAATGCAATTTCTAGACATAACAAGCATAATGTGTACAACATATATGGTGATGTATGCCACATATTGTGTGACATGCGCTACACATAGCTTCAGGAAACTCCATATGCACAACACACAGATGATTGTATGCTACATGTAGTATTTTAGAAAAAAGAAAATGTGGTTAGGTAAAATCATGAATGAAATCATAAAAAGAAAGATATTTAGGATGACCATAGTTCATTTAGGGTTATAAAAAAACCCAAATGTTATGTTGTATTCCATAAATAAGCTAAATCATAAAGAAAACTAGAAACCCATTACAAAATCATAGAAAATTAGAAGAAAAAGGAGAAGAGAATGTCAATCCAAATTAATGAAAAATGAGTCTTTAACTTCTTAATTCCAAATTAAGTAGAGGGTTTAGTGAATAAATTAGTCTCTAATCATCTAATTAAGAGTTAATTACATGATTAATTTAATGAGTAAGTAATTTAGCAGTGTTTAGCCTACTTTCTCAAATTTTGGACCTCTTTTTCATTAATACAAGGACCAAATTTATAAAGGAAGGTTGGGGTTTTTCAAAAATGGATTGGTAGTGTGGGATTCATGAAATCTCATAATGATATGTATAACTCAGAGATACATGCACAACATATAGTCTAGTATTAAAGGATATGCATAGGATGTAGTTGAATCTGCTTCATACATTAGAAATAATACCCTTTTATGTGTCCTATACTATGGACACATTAGGATGTGTGCCATATGCCCAATGAACTTCAAATGTGCCAAAATGGTAAGGGGATATATGACTCATGTTACTTGAGCATGGGAAATAGGCCACTTACATCATGCATTTTAACTAAATATGCGTAACATATAGCATTACATGCTCTGCACATTAGAAAACTTAAATAATATGCTTTACTTTCCATAAGCAGAAAGTAACATGCTTTACATGTTAAGAGCACTCATGGGATGCTAAAACCCCTATATGTAACTTTAGTTTTTAAAAAGAATTAATACCAAGCCATATCAAAGAAAACCCAAATATACAGTGCGCAGATGGAAATTCAAGGTCTATAGTTTGTCCCATGATTAGGAATGTCACACCCCACCCCTCTTATAAGGCATGACATGCTCCCATAATATGCTTAACAAATTCCATTCCCCTGCCAGAACCTGCTAAACGTATTATAAGGGATGTTGTAAACTAATTTAAACTATATGTATATAAATAAAATTGTTTATCATCACAGTAAAATAATAAAGGTTTTGATTGTAATTACAATCAAGAAAATGAAGGACTTTAAAAACTTCATAATCACTTAAATATTTATAGCTTTTAAAGAGCATACATCATATAATATATTTTACATAAGAAAATATAACCTTCAATCTTTGGGTATTTATCATAAATTGCATAATTACATCATAAATATAAGCACACTTATAAACATATCTACCTAAAAGTTCTCCTTAATATCTTCAACTTACTAGGTGCAAATCTCACTTATTCTTTACTTTTATCATTGTTATGATTTGCGTTCATAAAAAGGAATGTTGAGCATAAAACTCAGTGGTGCATAATATTCAAACACACTAGCAATTACATTCTTTTTAAAACACATAAAAGAATAAAGATTTTCGAAATCATATTTTCAACATATATCATAGATTAAAATCATGTCATAAATATCAATATACATTACATATTGCATACTTTCAAAAGTACAATAGTATATCATATCAATAAATCATTTTTCTCTTTTTCTTTTTCTCTTTTTTATCTTTTCTTGCACTAACATGTCACAAGTTACAGTTTTTTGGAACCCGGATGGGAGACGGGTCTCAATTCCACCCCTAGGTGATTATATCTCATCATACTCTATGAGTCACAAGTTACTATAAACAAATTACTGTAATCCAAATGGGAGACGGGTCTCAATCCTATTCTTAAGGTGACTCTGTATCATAAGTTACTGTAAACACATTACTGTAACTCAGATGGGAGATGGGTTTGAATTCCATCTCTAGGTGATGTCATATACTCTTTAGTATGCATACCTCTTATTGGGGAGGGAACGATAACTCAACCTTTCAATCCAATGAGGCATATCTCACAATCATCTCCTTGTCTCATCATCACCTGGTAATTATCGGTTATAGAATACAAATACTTTTTCAAACTCTTTTCAATTCATATATCAAGATAATACATCATATACCTTTTTAAACTCTCTTTAAATCATATGAAATCAAATAAATCATATGAAATGAAATAAAACATATGAAATCAATCCACAAGTCAAAACCAAGTAAAACTCATTTTTATATCAACAAATCTGTAATACGAATCTGAGCAACTGAAATACTCATTTTGCAATCAATCGTGAAAAATAAATCATTTAAAATAAACACAATTGTCCCAATAAGATATCTAAAATAACATTGATAACCAATCATAGAAAACATTCAATTATACATATATAGTAAAACTTAAAACCATAGCAAACCTAATTGTTATTCACTTATTGTGCACATTTCTTAATAAAGATCCTTTTCCACTTCTTTACATTTTTTTAACAATCTTTTGTCAACTTCTTTTGCTGCATAGCAACAAAATTATCAGAATAAGCCTAATCACTTCCTTTTTAAACTACAATAAAAATTAGTGATTAACCCATACTTACTATTCATTACTAACTATTACCATATACCAAAATCACTTAATATCCATACAATAGCTTACTTAAATTCCAATTTTACTAACTTATGTAACAATTTATCCAATTTACAAAATTCTAATAGAAATTTAATAGAGCTTCGTCTGTAATTCAGATATTCTAACATTAAAACTTCATAATTTACCAAACCATATGTAAAAACACAATTCCCTTCCTCTGATTATCCAAACACAACTCCAATTCATCATTAAAAACATTTCCAACATATAATATACCAAAACAAATCCTAAATCATATAAAGCTTAATTGTACAACTTACCTTTATCAATTGCTTTTGAATCTTGGTCCATTCCCCACTTAAACTCTAAAACCTATGAAAAGAAGAAGATTTGAGAGAAAATTACCTAAAGAAAAATGACAAATCTGACCTGATTTCCCTTTTGAAAAGTCAATTTTTCATTGCGTACGGCTGTATGGATTCACGTACGCCTGTACCGCCCTAAAAACTTCAATAACAAAACTACACCGATGATCTGGTATGGTTGTACCACCCATTGGTACACCCGCATGAAAGCTACTGCAAAATTTAGCTCTCACGACTTATATACGGTACATTCATACTATATTAGTATGCTCATACCAATACCTCCTATTTGGTAGGCTAGTATCATAATTGGTATGCTCGTACCAACACCAAAAGTTGTATAAAAATATTTCTATTATAATTTCAATTGGTTTCTTACTTAAGTATTCTCTTACTTATTATTCTAACCCCTATTTATGGATGTTACAATTTTCCCCCTTTAAAACAAATTTCATCCCGAAATTTACTTGTGAAAAGCTAGGGGTACTGCTTCTGCCTGTCCTCCTCTTGTTCCCATGTAGCTCCATCGCCTTTATGAAATGTTCAGAGCATTTTCACAAAAGGTATCTACTTATTTCATAACTGCTTCATCTCTTGAGCTAAAATAGATATTGGTTTTTCATCATAAGTTATATCTGATTGCACATCAATTAATTCTACTTTAATACATGTGAAGAATTCGATGTATACCTCTGAAGCATTGATGCATGGAACATATTATGAATCTTCTCTAATTTTGAGTCTAAAGCCAATCTATATGCCAAAGGACCCACTCTTTCTAATATCTCATATGGTCCTATAAATCCCTGGCCTAACTTACCCTTTTTACAAAACCACATAACCAATTTCTATGGAGAAACCTTTAAAAATACTTTATTGCCAACATTATACTCGATATCTCCCCACTTCAGATCCACATACAAATTCTGTCTATCACTGGCTGCTTTAAGTCTATCCTTCACTACTCTGATTTTTTCTTCTGTATGCTTAACAATATCTAGCTCGATTAGTTTCATTTCACCTACTTCATCCCAAAATAAAAGTGTTCTACATCTTCTTCTGTATAAAGCTTCATAAGGAGCCATCTGAATGCTAGATTGATAACTGTTATTATGAGCCAATTCCATTAAAGGTATGTATCTATCCCAGCTACCTTCTATAAGCAAATTCCTCCAAAATCTGAACAACTCTTTCTGACTGTCCATCTGTTTATAAGTGAAAAGCTGTACTAAAATTCACTCTAGTTCCAAGAGCTTTTTGCAAACTACCCTAAAATCTAGAAGTGAATCATGGGTCACCATTTGATACTATTAATAATAGGACTCTATGCAACCTCACTATCTCTTGGAGATATAATTTTGCCAACTGCTCCAAACTATAATCCATTATAAGTGGTAGAAAATGAGTAGTCTTAGTTAATTTATCAACAATCACCCAAATTGCATCATGTTTCTTTTGAGTCAATGGTAATCCAGTAACAAAATCCATAGTAATTCATTCCCACTTCAACTCTGGAATAATTAAAGGATGAAGTAATCTTGTCGGCATCTGATGTTCTTCTTTTACTTTCTGACAAATGAGGCATTTAGCTATATAATCTGCAATGTCGCGCTTCAAGCTAATCCACTAATAAAACCTCTTTAAATCCCTATACATCTTTATACTACCATAATGCATAACATATAGCGATTCATGCGCTTCCTTTAGAATACTCTTCTTTAATTCCACATCATTAGGCACACATATACAACCTTGATAAAATAATAAACCATCAATACTAACATTATATCCAAGCTTACCATCTTCATGAATTAGTTGGAACCATTTCATATATAATTCATCCCTCAGTGCTGCTTTCTTAATTTGATCGTCCAACAATGATTTCATTTGTAATTATCCTACTATTCCACCATCCAACTGAAAAGATAATAAGGCATTCAAGTTTTATACATCACTTACTAACTTCAATGGTGTAGCATGAAAACATGTTAAAGCTTTTTGACTCAAGGCATCTGCTGCTAAATTTGATCTCCCCGGGTGATAATCAATTACGCAATCATAATCTTTAATCAACTCCATCCATCTTCTTTATCTCAAATTGAGTTTCTTCTACATTTCCAAATACCTCAAACTCTTATGATCAGTATATATATAACATTTCTCACCATACAAGTAATGACGCCAAATTTTCAATGTAAATACCACTACTACTAACTCCAAATCATGCGTAGGATAATGTCTCTTGTGTGGCTTCAACTGTTGAGAGGTATACACTATCACCTTATCATCTTGCATTAACATACATCTAAGACCATTATGTGAAGCATCACTATACACAATAAATTCCTTATCCGGAGTAGGTAATATTAACACTAGGGCTTGTATCTAACATTCCTTAGGCCTATCAAAACTCTTTTGACATTTCTCTGTCCATTCAAAAGGAACATCTTTTCGTAAAATTTTAATCATGAGCAAAGCTATGGTTTAAAATCCTTTCATAAACCTTTGATAATATATAGTCGAACCTAGAAAACTACGTATCTCTATAACATTCGTAGATGGCTTCCAGTTAAGTATAGCTTCCACCTTGCTAGGATCCACTCTTACACCTTCTGCTAATATTATATGTCCCAAAAATGAAACTCGCTCCAACCAAAAATAACATTTCCAGGGTTTAGCTTATAACTACTTCTCCCAAAGAATCTATAGCACAACTCGTATTTGTTTATCATGCTCCTCTGCATCTTATGAGTACACTGACATGTCATTAATGAATACTACCATAAACTAATCTAAATATAGTTTGAAAATAGTATTTGATGTGTGTCAATTTGCATGTGTAACTAGCTTTGTTTACTTAATGATTAATGCTTATTTTGCTGCATTTATGCTTTGAATTAGTAGAATTTGATGTGTTTGTTGAGTGTGTAGCTTGGTAGAAGAAATAAAGGAGAAGT
>CANYBF012587115.1:0-21371 GCA_948192965.1 Dalechampia spathulata | reverse complement strand
GATTAATCGAGGATCTTTTTCAGTGCCCAAATTAAATGCATATGTGGATGCAGCATTGATATCAAATATGCTCATGTCATTATGATGTGTATGCATGCTGGAATCAAAATAAAGGTCACACAAGTAAACAAAGCCTGATTTTATTGCATTGATCTTATTCAGTGTTACATCATCTTCAAAAATGAAAGACAAATCTAGCTCATCAACATCATCAGTCTGCTTAATAGTCTCTTCAGCATCGCCATTCGACTGACTCGTACCATCCTCAAACAACTTTGCCTTGCCTTTCTCTGCAGTAGTGCCCTTCAGCATCGTGACTTGGCCCAGGATCATATTCTCAACATCAGTCAATAGTGTTTTAACAACCGGATGGCTTGATTCCTTCATAGCAGCGACTACAGTCTCCTTCACGAATACTATCTCCTTATCCTTCCTTCCTTCCATGGTTTTTGGGTCGAAGCCTAACCCGAACTTAGTCTGTATCTGCCCCGTGTAAGAAATGGGTTTTTTCATGCCTTGCTGATGACGACCAAGCCCAGCTCCTGGTAAGAATCCCATCTTGGAGAATTGGGATGAAATAAAAGCACTGAGTTCATCTTCATAGATGGTCAAGATCTGAAATCCGCTCAGTTCAGGGAAACCAGTGGATAAAGAAGAAACCACCAAGTCAGAAGCTGCTGGAATAGTAATAATCCCCATCTCTGTAGGAAACTTGATCTTTTGATGCACTGTAGAGGGGACACCCTTCAGTGGGTGAAACCATAGACGCCCTAGCAGCATGGCAAAGGTAACAGGAATATCAAGCATAGTAAACTCCACCGCAGACTGAATCAACCCAACTGTTACCACAGCAGTGAAGGATCCAAAGGCCTTCCACTTAGAGTTGTCATACGCCCTGATAACGACATCCAAAACCACCAAATCCTCTTCTCGTATACCCAGCGTATTCAGCATTCTGTATGGACATACATTGATGGCAGACCCATCATCAACCATCATACAAGATGTGTTTCGGCTTAAGATCTCAATAGAAATAAACAGAGCTCTGTTGTGTAGCGATCCATCAGTGGGTAGATCTTCATCAGAAAAGATCACAGAGTCCTTACTGCTACATACACCGAGCTGCATAACTTCTGACACTTGATCCTTACTCAGTAAACTGATCGCATCCACTGGAGGCATAGTTGCTGAGACAGTAACAGTAGATAAGGCCTCCACTAACACCTTTCTATGTTCATCTGAGCACATCAGCAGCTGCCACAAACTTACATTAGCGTTGGTCCGCTTGAGTTGTTCCAGAACCAGATTGCTTTTGGTTGGGGGTGCAGCCTCAACCCCTTTCCCAACATCCTTCTGTTGTACAATCTCTGATTGATAAACTCAACTGCTTTGGGTTACATGATTGGTGTTAGGAAGAGCAACCTCATCTTCCTATGAAATATGAATCTTCTGGGTTGATGATGAAACCCAAGAAATCCATGTCTTCGTATCAGAGTTCTTGGGAGTAGCCTCATCCCATGAACTAATTATCTGGTTGAGTTTAGACAGAGCAGCCTCATCTGTCTGTACGTCATCATCCCTGGATGGATCGAAAATGTGTTCTAGAATAAGCTCTTCATCCGTCCCCGATTCGTCAGAATCCGAGAATGGGTCAATTACCAAAACGGCAGCAGTAACAGCATCAGAATTCAGATTAGGGGACTCCTAAAAATCCCGAATCAATATAGCCTCAGTGGCAAATCTGGCAGCCTTGGCAACCTCAGTCTCAGCAACCAACGTAACATTCCCAATGATCGCTTCTTTAGACCAACATCTCTCAGTTAAAATTGCGCGAGTACTCGACGTCTTGTTATAGTTTAGCAACAGATTCTTCCTTGTGCTAGGACTCCTTTTCTCTGGGTCCACTATCTTTCCAGAATCAATCAGATCTTGTATTTTGATTCTCAACAATTTGTAATTATCCGTGTCATGTCCATGATTCTGATGAAACTAGTAAAACAAGTTCTTATCTGAACCTGGTGGCACAGGCCTACTTCTGGCGGGAAAAGGAATGACCAGCCCCTCCTTCTGTAGTTTACTGAAAATCTTGGACATAGAAATACCCAAGTTTGAGAACCTTCATGGCTGTTCAAGACTGTTAACCTCTACAACTTTCTTCTCCGGCTGTTGGACAAATTAAGGCCTGGAGATGCCCCCAGTTGAAAACTTCTGTGCAACTGGATTATCTTTCTTCTTTTTAGCCTCAGCTTGATCAACTTTAACTCCCAAAGCATGCACATCACTGTAGTCATGGTATGTGTGAAACCGCATCTTCTCTAGATAAACTAGCAGAGTGCCAGCGACCAGTTTAGCAATCATGTCAGACTTCATTGGCTTAGCCTTAAGTAGAGCAGCAGTATTCATCCAACGAGTAAAGTAGTCGACAAAAGATTCTCCCGACCGCTGCTTGACCATTTCCAGAGTGGCCAAAGTAGTCTCGACTCCGGCGTTAAATCCATACTGAGCGCAAAAAGCTTCACATAAGCTTTTCCAACTATCCCGAGTCTGCCTGTCAAGGGCATGGTACCAAGTCATAGCAGCACCAGTTAACGAAAGCGGAAAGAACCTCGGCACCATATCCTTCTGCACCGATACTGTACTCATGGAAATCAGGAACTGCTTCAAGTGAGTACGTGGATCACCCTTACCACCGAATTTGGGCAGATCTGGTATCTTGAAATTATCAGGGAGAGGCCCGATAGTATCAACAGCAAACTCATCATCTGTGCCAAAGTCTAAGAGAACCCCTTGCTATTTCAATAAGCTCTGAAACTACCCTAGCTTCTGATTAATACCCTGAGCCCAGTCTGATTCTGTAGCATCAGTTGTTCTAGTTTCAGTAATAGTAGCAGTAGGAAGCTTAGGAATAGCTTCTTCTAGATCAATGTAATCATTGCAGGGATCATCAACAACTACCTTCTTCCCTTTCTTAGTAGCAGTAGCAGCAGTGGTCTGGCCCTCAGTAGCTAGATCATCAGCGTGATGGTTCCCAGATGAACCACCAGCACCTAACTGTAACTCAAGCAACCTATCAACCATAAACTTCCCAATTTGATCTTGTAGTTTCTTGATAAAGGCACCTCAAAGCATCTCTTCAGTAACTCGAGAGACTATCTCATCTATATCGGGTACACTAGATTATGCCATCTCTGGAACAGGTGTGAATGGAGATGATGAAGATGCAGAAGCCAATGTAGACACAATAGGAATATCAGCTCGAACAAGTCTTCCCTGAGAATCTCTGGTCCATGAAGTGCCTATGATGCAGACTGCAGAAAGATACGTCAGCATGACGTGCCTAAGTATGTCAAGATGCACTTAAATGAATGGAGAATGCATCATATAGAATGTATGAATGCCCTAAAATGTCATCTATAAACAAAATAATGTTATGGCTGTCATAAAACTGGTCAGCGATGATGCATGTATGCGTGTCTGGCAAAAAACATGAAATGGTTAGAACATGGTATAAATAAGCATGCCTCCCTCCCTTCCAACCTTATAACACCATGGACATTTAGCAAGTCAATTTCTTAGGTGGGCTCTTGTCTGGAGTTTCAATTAAATCTCCAGATGCGTAACGCTCATGCATGAATGCAGCGTATCATGTGATCAAGCTGAACCAAATTGGGATAAGTCAAGTTATGTCAAAATTTTACCAAATGAATGTTGGTTCACAATTGGTAAGTCTGTTGGAAACAAGCATTGGTTTACAATTTCGACAATTTTGACAGGGTTGCAATATGAGCTCTAAGTTATGATAAGGTTAATCTTTGAACAAAATGAACTTGTTCTTCTTGTGAACCTTCAGGGATTCAAATTAACATGGTTTTGTTCAAGGTTTAACCAAATCATTGTGTTATTCCATCAAATGAGCGTTGACTTACAATTGATGGATTCATTTGTCAAATGAGCATTGGCTCACAATTTGACACAAATTTTGGCATGTTTTTAGCGCATAAGTCATGTAGATGTGTTAAGGTTAAACCCGAAATAAAATGAACCTACCCTTCAGTTCAAATCATAATGAGGTAGGTAAGGTTTTATTTTGGAGTTTAATCAAAACACATTTGGTTCAGCTTTGATCAATACACAAGCAATAAGACACAGGTCCTAGGGGAAATTGTGGCTATGGTAATAATATGCAGTGGTTAGGCTATTTTTGGTTTGGGTAAAAAAGGTTCCCACCCCTAAGTGTACCTTGCACACGATCCAATCACGGATATAGGTGATCAACAGTACCAGGTAGTGAGTGATGTATGCCAGTCATAGAACCCCAAGACTAGGAAGTACCTGAGCGCCCAAATGACATAGCGCGTCAGGGTTTAAGGGACCAAAGGGTGAATGCAAATCGGTTGTGCAATGCAAAACTAACAACCTAGATAAATAAGAATGCTTTCATTAATAACCAGACAAGTGAATATGATAAAACAGAATCTTTTGAATCAAAATATCTAGGTCGGTGTCCCTAGTGGAATCGCCACTGTGAGAGTAGCACACCTTGGACATGAGGGTACTGCACGCTGTTCGGTGTGAAATGCAGTGGTGCTTGCTCTCAAAGCATAGATCCCTAGTTAGCATACGGGATCTAGAAAGATCGCGTTGAGAAAATAACGTGGAGTCGCCACCCGACTTATCTAGCTAACTCAATTGAGTAACTAAACAAGTCAGGAAAATTAAACCCGAGCCTTCCTGCGGGGGAAAGCAGCCCGAATTTCTTCAAAGATTGGGTTCGACATTTCAATTTTATTCGTATTCCGTATTATCATATTCACTTTATCTGGTTTTAATGAAATCCAAGTCATACGTAGTTAGGTTGAAGTTGATTTAAGTCCGATTTCATGGCATAGGGAAGCGCGAGGCATATAGCATGTATGAAAGCGATAAAGCAGAAATAAAAGTAGAAATAAAAGCAGAAAAATAAAAGCAAACTCGGGTATTTAATATAACCTGACCAAAAATGAAACAAATAAAATACAACAAAAGGTCTTTATGAACTTCAGAATTTGCATACGGTCGCCTCTTCAGGATCCACTGACCTTAGGCCTCGATTGAGCCCCGAGTCTGCACTCCGATCCACAAACTCGAATTCACCAAATCATTCCTTCAAAACTCACAAGAAGAGCATAAAAAGGAACAAATGTACAAGCACAAACACTTTACACAAAATCACACTAAAAACACAATCATGTAAACAACATTATCATGCAAATTACCAAAACTACAAACTAAACACATCATCTAGACATGCATCATCAAACAAACTATCAAAACATAAGCTAAACACATCATCTAAACATGCATTATCAAACAAACTATCAAAACATGAGCTAGACACATCATCTAAATATGCAACTTACATCAAAAGGCATGAAATAAAGCAAGCAAAACTCGGTAAAATAAAACACATTTGAGCTCAATATGATCATACCTGAACGGGTATGATTTGTGCATGATCATATCCGAACGGGTATGATTTGTGTGATGATCATACCCGAACGGGTAAGATCATACATAAACATATCACAAATCAATTTTAAAGTAACTCCGAATTTATCACAAGCAATATCATGCACGAAACTCAAATTATTTCACATTTTAAACAACAAAACGAATCAAAATCATATCAAACTCAATGAAAATTCAACTAAACCAAAAAAATCAAACAAATGAAAAACTAAAATTAAAAGAAAGTTACCTTTGTTGATTCTCCAATGCACTTGAAGCTTTTCCAATCCAAAATCCAATGTTTAGGAAGATCAAAACTCAATCTAATCCAAAATGCTTAGTTTTTTTTAGGTATTTTGCTAAACCTAATTAAATCCTAGCTAATTCCAATTAGATTCAACTAGTTTCAATTAAATTTCTAGGTGAAAATGAGGATCAAAATTGTGTTCTTTTTCGGATTTAAGAGAATCAAAATATTGAAAAACCTAACCAAAAGCTTCCTCCCGCCAAAAATAACCACCTTTCAAATTATAACTATTCTGAGGAACATACCCGATCGGGTATGTTTAAGGAGTGATTCGGGTAAACAACTTACCCGAACGGGTAAGTTGTATACCCGAATCATCCTCTAAGATACCCAAACGGGTAAGCTAGCCAAAATGACAAAAATGCCCTCAAGTAACCCTAAACTGAGCTCTGGACCGCACCGAGACAAATCGAGATGCCCGTAAAGGCAAGACAATGATGGAATAAGCTCAGTTCATCCCAACCAATCCGAGTAACTCAAAAATTAGGGTGTGACACTAACATCTTCAAAGATTGCATTTGGGACCTACTACTAGAATACGACACTATCTAGTCAATAGCTTAACTAGTAGTCAATCATTTGACTAAAACTGATTGTCTGCTAAATCAACTTCCAGTCTATACTAGACATGGTGATGTCCTCCCAATAGCATCGACGGGTCGTCATTGAGGCACTCTCAAGCATGAGGATCTCTCCCTTTGCTTCCACCTTCAGCATGAAGAGTCAATTGGTAAATTGAGAGCTACCATCCAACATGATCATATTTTCTGATGCGGATTTACAGCCTGAAAGAATTCACCACAACAGGGCACTGTTCATCAAGGTGAACATCATGAACTTCACCACCCCCTATGTCATGGTGGATGACGATTCTGGCATCAATGTCTGCCTACTTAAAGTGCTTCCCAAGCTTGGGATTTAGCTTTTAGACCTCAAACCCTGTAAGACCATTATCAGGGCTTACAATGAGTCCAAACGGGAGGTTACTGGCACCTTCACTGCCATTGTCACTGTTGGGCCAATCAAGTCTATGGTGGAGTTTACAGTTCTGGATATTCCGGTGTCATTCGCGCTGCTCTTGGGCTGACCATGGTTCCATCTGCAGGGAGGTGTGCCATCCACCATACATCAGAAGATTAAGTTTCCACATAATGAAGGTATGGTTACTATTGCTGCTGACGACGAGGTCGCCTTGGCCTACATCTAAGAAGGTGTCCCCCCTTATGACTGGTTTCTAGATCGCTGTTATTGGGGAACCTAAGCCTAACTCATATCAACCGAGTCTTGCTGTGGAGAACATGATACGCATGATGCACTACGTGCCTGGTATGGGTTTTGGCCTGTATCAGCAAAGTTGGTTGAATTTGACATTCCTACAACCATGTGGGAGGAGAGGTATTGCATTGGGTTTGATCCCAATACCTCAGATAAACCAAGGGAGTGCAAGATGGTTCTCTTCATCCAAGGAGAGACTCATCATGATCATGCTCTCGAGTTGCCTAACTCGGAGGACTTCTATGAGTAACAGTTTGCCATCTTTAGCAATATCTATAACTTATCAACCCTGACAGCACCTGGGAAGACTGCTGCTACTTTCACCATTAGCTCTAATGATGCTTTCCAGATCTTTGGTGATGTTGTTGATCTCACCACCGGCTGCCTAGAGTCAAAGCCTACTACAGTTGCTGCACTGGGATCGAAGCTGTAGAACTTAGATGTGGAAGACCTACTACTCCCAAAGGTCTACGAGGACATCACCACATTGGTGGAAAGCACCTTTGAGGAGCTTGTATATGAGGACTTTGATGTCCCTATTTCTGTACTTTTTAATGATGATGTAATCCCATCTAAATATGAAGCAATAAAGAGCAACTTTGTTTATGTTTGTGACTTGTATTCTGATGGCATTGTGCATGAGCATCAGCATTTCATGAGCATTTTTGACATTAATGCATCTTGCATTGAAAATGTTAACATTAACACAAATGATAAGCCATGTCTCCTCTAGATTGCATTAGACTTGACCTCTGATGAGAGAACAGAAATAATCAGCACATTGAAAAAGCATGTAAAAGCCTTTGCTCTAGGCTATAAAGATATGTCAGGCGTTAATAAGTCTATTACAAAACATAGCATCCCTACTAAGCCAGGGTACAAGCCAGTCAAGCAGAAGTTACAACGCCTCCAACCAGAATGGGCTCAGAAGGTCAAGGAAGATGTCCAGAAGTAGTTGGATGCCAAATTCCTTGAAGTGGTTGACTATCCAGAATGGTTGGCCAATGTGATTCCAGTTCCCAAGAAAGATGGCAGGGTCAGAGTCTACATAGACTACAAGGATCTGAATAAGGCATACCCAAAAGATGACTTTCCTTTGCCTCACATCGATGTGCTAGTCGACAGTGCAGCCATTAGTGCCATGTACTCCTTCACTGATAGATTTTCAAGATATAACCAAATCTTGATGGCAGTCACAGATAATGTGAAGACAGCCTTCATCACAGAATGGGGGACCTACTACTACAAGGTCATGCCCTTGGCTTGAAGAACACAGGTGCTACCTACCAACGAGCCGCAACAATGCTGTTGCATTATTTGATCCACAAGGAGTTCGAAATCTATGTGGATGACATGATGGTGAAGTCTCCCACCAGAGGAGAACATACAGCTGCACTTGATAGATTTCTTACACACGTTGAGAAATATGGACTCAGGTTGAACCCGAAGAAATGCACATTCGGGGTGACATTCGGCAAGCTATTGGGTCACATTGTTAATCAGAGGGGTATCAAAATAGATCTTGATAAAGCAAAGTCGATCATCAAGATGCCTATTCCCAGAACTGAGATGGAAGTTAGGGGATTTCTGGGATAGCTCCAGTACATCAGCAGATTCATCGCCAAGCTCACTACCATGTATGAACCTATCTTCAAGCTTTTGAGGAAGAACCAACCTATGGTTTGGGATGAGAACTGCCAGTTCACATTTGAGAGGGTGCAGCATTACCTCTCCAACCCATCAATCCTACAACCACCTTGGTCAGGAAAGCCATTACTTCTCTACCTATCCTTAGAAGAGGAGTCAGTCGGTGCTATGATGGCTCAAGAGAATGATGCTGGAGTTGAGCATGCTGTCTACTACCTGAGTAAGAAGCTTTTATCAATCGAGTGCAAGTACAACACTATTAGGAAGCTATGCATGGCTATGGTCTGGGTTACCAAGAAACTCAGGCATTACTTCTAGTCGTACCAAATATAGGCAATCTCCAAGGTTGATCCCATGAAGTACTTATATGCTACTCTTTCACTAGTAGGGAAACTCTCCAGGTGGCTAATCCTGTTGTTAAAGTTTGATGTGCAGTACATCACTACCAAGGTAATCAAAGGCAGAGTGATTGCTGAATTCTTAGCATCCAGGTTGATGGATGACTCTGAAACCTTTGAACTGGACTTCCCAGATAAACACTTGGGGGCAGTTAATGTCCAGAAATGGCAATTGCACTTTGACGGTGCAATCAACAAAAGGGGTGCATGTATATAAGTTGTGTTAATCACTCCTTAAGCTGAATTCATTATGCTTTCAAAGCGATTGTGCTTTTTAGTCACTAACAATATGGCTAAGTATGAGGTATGTCTCTTTGAGCTTAAAGCATTACTAATGGTTGGTGCCCAAGATGTATAGATTTTTGATGATTCGATGCTGGTCATTCATCAATCCACAGCCGAGTGGGATATCAAAGAAGAGAGGCTTAAGCCTTATGCTGAATACATGAAGTTCATGGTCTATAATTTCAACTCATACCAGCTCATTCACATGCCATATGAAGAGAATCAGATGGTCGATGTCTTAGCTACACTGGCTTCAGTTTGTGAGCAACCGCAAAGTCAAGCTCAACCTGTGATTATTGAGTAGTCAAGGATCCCTTGCTACTTTGGAGAATGGGATATGATGCTAGACCCATCAGATGAGATCCCATGGTACGTAGATATCATGAACTTTTTGAAGACTGGAACTTACCCAGAAGAAGCCAACATAACTGATAAGCTAGCTCTATACAAGCTAGCGGCTAACTTTACCTGGCATCAAGGTGTTCTTTACAGAAGAACAGCAGACGGGTTGCAGCTCTAATGCATATCAGGGAAGGAAATTGAATCTGTTATGGAAATAGTACATGCTGGTGTATGTGGACCCCACATGAATGGATTCATGCTCTACAATAAAATCTTACGCAAAGGATATTTCTAGCTCACCATGAAGATAGACTGCATACAGTTTGTACAAAGATGTCATGAATGCCAGATCCATGGAGATCTGAGTCATTTTTCACTAGTCGAATTGTAGAATTTAACAATGCCTTTGCCATTCTCAGCATGGGGAATTGACATCATGGGTGAGATTCATCCAAACGCATCCAATAGACATCGGTACATACTGGTAGCCATAGATTACTTCTCTAAATGGGTGAAGGCAGAATCCTACGGTAAACTGGGGGCAAGGCAGGTTGCCAAGTTTATAGAGAAGAATCTCATATGCCGATATGGGGTACCGCATCATCTAGCGTCAGATAATGGGGTACAGTTCCAGGCCCAAGTTGCAGACTTGCTGGAAAAGTATGGGATTGAGCACCATCAATCCTCTCCATATCGTCCTCAAGCTAATGGGTTGGTCGAAGTGACTAACAAGATGATCAAGCGGACCTTAGCTAAAACTGTACAGACCTACAGAGATTGGCATGAGCAGTTGCCATTCGCCTTATGGGGTTACAGAACCACTATAAAGAGTCCCACAGGTGCTACCCCCTATGCTCTGGTCTACGGGACAGAAGCTGTATTGCCAATTGAAGTGGAGCTAAAATCACTTTGGGTCATTCTGGAATCTTAGTTGTCAGAAGCTGAGTAGAAAAGGGCTAGGTACGAACAGTTGGTCACTATTGATGAGAAACGGCTGAAGTCTCTCTATCATTTACAGCTTTACAAAAAGCGCATGGCCAACACATCCAACAGAAAGGTCAAACCTGTTACTATATAGGAAGGTGATTTAGTTCTGAAGCAGGTTAGACTAGCTATCCATGACCCTCGGGGGAAGTTTAGACTTAATTGGGAAGGTCCATTCCTAGTTAAAAAGATCCTCTTTAAAGGCACTATTCGCATCTCAGATTTGGAGGGTAATGAGTTCTCAGAACCTATCAACCTTGATCGGCTGAAGAAATATTTTATCTAGAGCAAAGGGAAAAAGAAAAATAGCAAAATAAAGATAAAAAGCCTGGTGTGCTGAAAACCTACATAGGCAGTTCACATAAAAGTTAAGGTAAAAGAAAGTTTGCTCGATGAGTTGAAAATTTGCTTGGACAACTCATGCAAAAGTTAGAGCTCTTGAGAGATAAAAGGAGAGCGTTAAAATAGTTGATCAGAAAATCTCACATGAGGCTGGTCAATAACAGGAGTCAAGTCTAGTGCACATCAAAGAATTCCTGTGTTGGTTTTAACATTTTTTATGTAAATGTTTTAATCTCATTAATGTAAATGGAGCACATGTTCATAAACGTAGCCATAAGTAATATTAGTTGCAAATACAAAGTACTATTTTTCTTTATTATATATGATTTTGTTGCTTAACAATATCTTGTAGTACAAGATTCAGATGTGGTGCAGCACCCATAGCTTATACTCATCATCCGTGGCAAATCCAGCTCCAGGAATCTCTACCAGCGCTATCTGGAGATGAGGCCAGGTCCTTTCTATGTGCTCCACGAAGTGAGGCACCAACCTTCCTCCCTCAAACTCCATCATTTGAGGAATAGTTTATCGGTGACCGTACTGACAATAGATCCTAGTGGGACTGTAGTGTATGCAACGCCTAAATCCCGGTAGTGGAACACAGTTTATATAGGTATTCACAGTCACATGCTATATATGCCACCAGGGTCAGCCCCACCTAATCTTGCTCTCAGGTTGGGTCCTTATCCACTCAGTCCAGCCCTGGAAATTCATCGTCTTTGCCTTGCTGAAGCATATCCTTGACACATATGGCTATGAGGTGTGTACCTCTGAAAATCACCCACCGGCGGTGCCAGGATTTTGAGCTTCTCTTGAAGCTAAATCTGTAATAAAATAAGACAAAAATAAAAGCTCGCTGAGTTGAAAACCTTGCAAAAGGCTACTCAGGCAAAAGTTAGAGCAACCCACTGAGCTGAAAACCCAAAAGGGCAGTTCAGGCAAAAATTAAGGTCTGAAAGTAAAACAGAAACTCGATGAGCTAAAAACCTTGCAAAAGGCAACTCGTGCAAAAATTAAGGCAAAAATATAGCTTTTCTAAGTTGAAAACCTGTAAAGGTGACTTAGAACCCTTACCTGCAGCAGAAGCAGACTACCACTAAAGTGCTCAGACTGGCCTTGCTTCATTCTGTCTAGGCCGATGATTGTTTCCGCTACAATCATGGGGAAAGGGGTCCGACCCTGCATCATCTAGTATATCACAGGCCCAATCAGTAAATCTCCATGATCGGATGGATTGATGAAAAGGAATTATGCCAGTAATCCAAACCTAGCTACCTTCAGCCATGAAGGGTCTTCCATAGATTTCTGGCCACACAGTCGCAAAAGAGCAATGACATCTATAAAATCCTCTTTAGCTAAGAGAAACCTTGTAGTGGTCAGATTGATATCAAAGGCCCTCATCAAATACAATTCAGCTTCTCCTATTGGCATATGCATCGTCAACATCACCGACATCTCACAAGTGATGCTAAGGATAACAACAAACTCCTCGTACATCGGACATAACTCAACATGCCCAAACTGGTACACGTGGACCACTGGATCCCAGAATTGGGCAGCAGCTTGCAAGAAAGCATGGTTGATCATGACTTGCTGAAAGGTTCTTAGGTATTGGAGTCTGATCTTGCCCAATCAACTCCATTCTTTGTTACCTCAATGGCGAGAAAGAGCGCGGAAGGCATACAGTGATTGCTGAGTCATTATAAATGCTGCAAAGAAGAGTAAATGTGTTATATTTTAGCAATGAAACATAAATGCATGATGTATTTATAGCAGCAAATGACTTTGGATTTCATTAATAAATCCAAAAAATACACAATATAAGCCCTTGTTTATTTTTACAGTATGTACGCAACAGCCCTGACGTACTAGGCATGTAATGCTAGTCTGTAATGCGCTATCTTATTCTAATACAAAATCTACAGAATTCTAATGTCATGCATATGAGAGCCTGACGTCACATCCTCTCTATGCATCATCTTCCTCGGAGTGGTCATCAGGACTAGGACTATCCGGGACCTTAATGTTATAGCACTCTAATCATGGTATCAACCGAGCAATCTCCCACCCCATTTGCTCCGTCATCTGGATGTAGTAGTCACGCTCCTCTCACTCCATTTGCCTGCTTGACTACAAACACAAGCATATAGGCACATAAGCCATGCATCCATGCATGCCCATGAACTTGCATTTTATAACAGGTACTCACCTGAACGTCTAGCATCTTAAACGTATGATAGTGACACAGTCCCATCAGTAACTTGGAAGCATCCACCATGGCATCTCAAGGCACTTACATAGGTCAAACACACATCAGAACACTGAAGTCAAAGATGCATCAAAACAAGCATACTCACATGGGTCACATTTGGAGGATCAAACTTAATCTCGCTCCCTGTCGGCACCGAAAAGGAAGTCTCATAAGGATGCCCAATCGTATCATAAGTAAAGATCAGTGGGTTCTGGGGCCACGTCCTCCTTGACTGCCATGGGAAGTGAATCTCCCTTCAGTCACACTAAATTGGTCACACTGGCTACAGCATGTGGAGAGCTCCACAGGTCCTAACAACCTCAATTGAATGAAGGTGGGATAATCTACTGGCAAATCAGATAAGCGATCTCACCCGGGAATGCCAGTTAACCCAGTAAGCACTTCTGGGTCTAGATCAGTGCAAGCCACCCAGAACATCACCCTTGGTGGTGCAGCAGGCTTCACTTAGCTCTCTGGTCCTAGATGCCAATCCATAATGCGCTTGCCTAAATAGAAGAGTATACTCTCAGGGTCCTCCAACAACATATGTTGCTCATCCTTACGCATCGAGCTCATCACGTAACCTGGTCGCGAATACATGTTACTCCAAGGATAGGGACATACCTATACCTACAAAGATGTGAAATTAGATACCTACGCAGGTACTTCTCAAGCTATTTCAAGATAGTTTAATACTAATTAAATTGTTACCTAATCCTAGGTCAGATTGTTGAGGTGCTCTCTCAACTCATCCATTGTGTGCTCGAGCCTTCACCTTGGTATGCTCCAAGCTTGCATGCATGGGAAATCGAGCCGTACCCTATGCAGGATCTCGGGCTCTGGCAGTAGCCTGAACTCATATGCTATGATCTACAAAGTCAATATACACAGTCAGCAAGGCTTATACAAACGTATGCTATAATAACAGAATCAGAAGGATTTTGCTTACCTCTATAACTTGCCAGCAACAAATAAAGTGATCTCTACATTGTCTACTACAAAGGTCCAACCCTTGCATCAATTGGGCTAGACCAGCACTACTCCAATCATACCACCCAATAGACTCCAAGTTATGGAAGGCCCACAATATTGACATATGGATGCTGTTTTTGGCATTATTAAACAGAGTGCTCCCTAGCACATATAGCAAGAAACTACGGGTATACTGGTCCGCTGAGATCATCCAACCAAGCCTCTCTACCAGCACCGCTTCCCGGAGGCAGTCATAAGAGATACTGTGTCCTCCTCTCACATTAGGCGATACTCCTAGGAGGTCAAATATCACACCATACTACCAACGGGGTGATGTCAACCGTGCATCAAACTAGATAGGCAATCCTGTAAACTCTAACCCGGTGATTCCAGTAAATATCCCCGGGGTGATCGCGATCTCACCTACCAGTAAGTGGAAGGTATGTGTGGAATCCATCCACTGCTCAATCATGGTAGTCATAACAAGCCTGCTACACTTTTTATCCATGCCAGTGAAGCAGGAGATATACGGACTGAAGTAGCTTTGGTCTACTCTTACACGTATCTCCCAAGGCAACTGGGAGTACCATTCGAAGATGCCTCGAATACTACCACTGCCTACAACTGTCCGCTCCCTCTACAAAATACATAATTTAGGTCAGACTTCAAACTGAATTATAGAATAAACACAACACTTTCAGAGGTTTAGAGCTCCTCCCATTAATCCTAAATGCCTTTTTTCATGTGCATGAATCCTTAAAATGCCTAAACGCTTAGAAAATGATCAAAAAACGAGCATTTTGGCCCATTTTTCACTGCTATGTGTGCCACACATAGCATTATGTACGGCACACATAAGCTATATGTGCCATACATAGTGAAACTCGCACCAAAAATTGTAATTTTTGCCAAACTGCTCAAACAAACCCGAGCCTACCTAAGCCTAGCTTTAGTTTAGCATAAAATTTTAACCTAACACTAGCCTAAACGCATCAAAACAACCTAAAAATCAAATTTTGGGAAAGCCATAAAAATCAAAAAACCAAGCCAAATTGCAGAAAATTCACCTTCTCGGGAGGAGCTCAAGACCGATTCGAGTCTATGACAAAGGTTTCTGCAATTACATTGCCAAAACGAGCTCTAAAGTAGGTGTCACGTATAGTAAGCTCAGTTAGAGCATAACTTGGGACGGATTCGGGGTCCTGGGGGTTGGTTGCATCCTAATTCCAGCCATTTTTGCAAAAATGCAAGGTTTTCAGTCTAGGGTTTCAGAAAAATCGAGTTTTGGAGGAGAAAATAAATGATTTTTGGATTGGAAGCCCGGAAATATAAAATTTCCAAGCTAT
Organism: Dalechampia spathulata; assembly: GCA_948192965.1. NCBI lineage: Eukaryota > Viridiplantae > Streptophyta > Magnoliopsida > Malpighiales > Euphorbiaceae > Dalechampia > Dalechampia spathulata. Next base: position 5,735 of record CANYBF012587115.1, on the reverse strand, counting down.
GTGCATCATACATAGGAGAACGTGCACCGCATGTTATAAATTTTGCTAACATGCACCTGCCATTATGGGAGTCTACTAATGTGCGCTACCCTCCCACTAAAATGCATATAAAGAATTAGGCCTCTGGTAAAAATTTCAGAATTTTTGGAGGTCGTTTGCTCCATCGAGCCTAATTTTCACGAACCACGACGTGTGTAAAATTTGGAAATTCAGTTAGAAAGCAGCAGACTGATACTCAAAAATTCAGGTATTTTTCCTGGACCATTTCAATACCAATTTCACTGATAAATTATTTTCCTATGTCTGGCAAAGACAGGAAATTGATCCAGCAGATGATAAAAAATAGTCAAGCCTTTGACTTCTGGTCAAACAGTTGACCAGATAGTGTTGCATTCTGACAGAGGGTCCCAAAGGCAAAGTTTGAAGATAGACAACACTTATTTGATGGTGCGAGAACAAGATCTAACGGTTGATCACCCCGACCCAGCAGAAGGTCACCTCTGGTTCCGTCGTAGAACCGCCCGATCCAGTAGAGATCGTAGAGTCAAGCCTTTGACTCTAAAATCCTAACACATAGGCACCTGAATGCCAACTTCAGGTGATTCACTTACAAGGAAGCCATCGGTCTCGCAGTGACCACCGGTCAGCCCTGATCGGAATAGCCTCAACGCCGAGCCCCCAGTGGTGGAATTGGGGTATATACTGGTCAGAACCGTCGACCAGAAATGTAAGAGATCCAGCAAAGGATCTTGAAAGCTATTTCAAACATATCTAACATTTATTGATGGCGTGAAAATTGACTCGGTAGATGGTCATCTTGGTCCCGCTGTTGACCACATGATCCAGTAGTGATCACAGAACCAAGCCTTTGGTTCTTAAATCCTAACGCATAGGCATCTGGACACCAACTCCAGATGATTTACTCATGGCATTGCCATCAGTCCCGCTGAGGACCATTGATCATCCTTGATCATCTAGCCCAAGCATCAGGCTCCCAATTGCCAAATTGGGTTTCCCATATCAGCCTTGATCTTCCAGCCCGAGCAATGGGCTTCCAGTGATAGAATTGGGAAACAAGCCTCAGCACGAGCATCAGACCTCAACATGAACATCGGTTAGGTACGATTCCTATTCTTTATGAAAAGTCATGTTATGATCAGATCTCATTTTGACAACTTACACTTGTGTCGCCTCAAGATGATCCTGATCAGGGGGCAAACTGTTGACCTTGACTTTTCACACCCGTGTAGTTTCGGGTTTCTGTTGATTCGACTCGGTATTAGTCCTCAAAATTGACCCCGACTATGTACATATGCCTCTCTGGATTCCTTTGTGTATTCTGGTACATAGAATACACAATGGCTGGTGGGACCCACCAAGGCACCTGGCGAGCCCTGCCACACTCATTTCTCTATTCTGGGTGCTCTGTACTTACAGAGCACACTTCATTCATACCTACGCGAGGCAGAACTTGCAGAATGCAAAGTATCGCATTTTGGGCCAGGGATATTCATCATGAATGGTGCATAGATGGGGCCCACCACCCTTATTGGCCTATTCTATGTATTATGTACTTACAGAATATATGTCACAGTTGCCTTAAGCAAGGCACAGTGCTTGGCATCACAAATGCCACTATTTGGGCCCACTATACTGTAGGGCCCACCAAAGGCACCAGTAGGGCCCACTGCCTTTGATAGTCTATCCTGTGTATTCGTTGCACACAGAATACATTTCACACCTGCCTACGCATGGCAGAATACACATAATGCAAAATATTACATTTTAAACCTAGGTCACTATTCATAATGAATAGTACACAGGTAAGACCCACCACCTCTGTTAGCCTATTCTTAGTGTTCTGTATGCACAGAATAACCTTCACTTGTTGCCTACGCTAGGCAAGGTGCTTGGCACACTGTAGGCCACTTTTAGGGTCCACTACGTTGTAGGGCCCACCGGGGTACTATTGGGGCCCGCTACCCATTTTGCCCATTTTGAGTGTTCTGAACGTACAGAACACGTTTTCACTAATGCCTACATGAGGCACGGCTTTCGGCATGCTAAATGCCATTTGGCCCTAACTGGCCTGATGGGCCCAAAATGAGCCCATTAAGCCAAACTTGATGTTCAAGGCCAAATTTGAAAAACTTAAAACTGAGTGACTCAGAATGTCATTTGCATGTTCCTGGACATATGGCTCATATTACATTTTGTTCATACAGAGCGAAGCGCATAGGGTCAAAATGTTATGTGTTACGCATATGGCACTATGCGTTCAACATATAACAATAAAAAGACATTTAGTCGGGAGCCTTCTTGGGACCGAATTTGGAAAAACTTTATTCTACAAAGTTATTCCTCATGTCAAATAATGCTTATAAGCTCAAGGTGTACATCCCGAATCGACCACAGTGGGCCCCATGCGATGGGTTCAAGGTTATGTGCACCGCATATAACCTTATATGTGGCGCACATAGGTTATGTGTGGTGCACTTAACCTTATGTGTAGCGCACATAACTTTGAAAATTTTCAAATCTGGGCAAAAATCACAAAATTACCATGCCCAAAAATTGCTCTATAAATATAGAGCTTGGGGTCTGTAAAATGGATCCCGAAAATTGCCCTAAGGCAAGCCAAAACTCTATCAAAATCATTTTAAAAATTAATTAAACACTTGATTAATTTTCTATAGGGATTTAGAGATAAATCGGCTCTAATTAGGTTCCCTAAACACACAAGGAAGTAAGATCAAGAAAGAAAAGCTGCTGGAATAAGGTAAATCCTCTTATTTTTCCATTTTCTTCCATTTTCTTCTATTTTTCGAGGCTATATGCTATGCATATAGCCTTATGTGCACCACATGTAGCCTATGTATGGCACACATAAGGTTATATGCTGCACATATAACCTCCAGATTTCAAAGAAAAAGCCATTTTCTCTTGGTTTTCTTCCCGATCTGGCCATTCTAGTGGTATTCAAGGCTCACTCATGCCTTGGGTGTCCTGGATCTGCCTAAAACTTACTGGATCTTAAATAATTTCAACTTTAAAATTATTTTCTTTGATTTGGATACAAATCCATGAGCAAAACTCTGGTTTTGAGTCCGATTTACCTAGATCGGGGTCGGATCTAGGGTTTCTGCTGAAAATTTTTTGCTTTTTCTTCGATTTTCTAAGCTATGTGCGCCACACATAGCCTTATGTGCACTACATATAACCTATGTATGGCACACATAGGTCTATGCGCAGTGCGCATAAGTCCCATTTTTTATAGAAAAACCCTATTTTCACCCGATCTGCTTCGGATCTGAATTTTCTAGCAACTCCAATAGCTTTTCCATGCACTTGGGGTTCTGGATCTATCAAAATTGTCCAGATCTACTTGATTTTAGCCTTAAAATTAATTATTTCAATCAATTGCTTAATTAATTATTTGGTTTGCAAAACCAGAGGCCAATTTGTGCTCAAAATGAGGTATTGTCTTCATTAATGCTGCGTATTTTAATCTGTAGGTCATTTTTGTACTGACAGATTTAATTTTCTTGCAGATTTACAGGTTATGTGCACCACATGTTATGCTATGTGTGCCACATATAGCCTATGTGTGGCACACATAGCCTAATGCGTATTTTTGGACCATATTTCACTATATTTTTGACGTATCCAGCGGTATTTGATGCTTTACAGTGGCTCAAGTATTCTGGAATTATCATAAAATAATTTTTAAATAATTAATTTTGGCCTCAAAATTAATTTTTATGATAAAATGCAATTTTAATCGTGAAAATGTGATTTTTGAAAGGATTGGATTTTATTTGGTCGAGTGGCTTTCTCCAATAATTCTGATGTGATGTGAGCCCTCCCATTTAATTTTCCATGATTACAATAAAATAATTTTGCCTAAAATTATTTTTTATAAAATAAATTTTCATGATCCGGCTCGTGTTTATTCTTTCAATTATTGCCTAATAATTACTGGATTTTGACTCTTGGTTCGTACTTTTAAATGGTATTAGACTAGTCAAATAAATCCAAAATTCATTTGCTACTAATGAATTTATTTGTTTATTTTACATATTAATCCATTCACGCATTTTGGATCATGCAATTTGAGGGGAAAAGGGGCATTACTTAATACCCCGGGAAATTATGTATGCGAGGAATTTTTGTAATAGGTTAGGATTTATTATTCATTCTGTAATAATCCCCCTATCTCGTGTGTACCCCCTAATTTCCTCGATCCCTTTCACCGGCTTTTATTTTTATTCATATATTTGCCTAAATATACTATATCATCATGTCACATGCCATGTCATATAATACATGCACACACTACTATGCATGCCATAATATACTGTATTTCGTATGCATATATGTATAAATATGTAAATACACCAATACTCCAGATACGCAATCCAATACGCTCAATCAACTAATATGCTTTACCATGCATATATATTCCATGCCATGTCATATACTATGCCGCGTCATATGCTATAACGCATATCATACTGTATGCCATACATATACTATATTGAATACACATTCACATACGCACCACTATGCCATGTCATGCATGTGCCATGCCATTCATCATCCCACATGCCATGCATATGGTATGTCATTCACTTTACATGCTATGCATATAGTGTGTCATTCATTTAACATGCCATGCATATGGTATGTCATTCGCTTCACATGCTATACATATAATATGTCATCCATTTAACATGTCCATGCATATGGTATGCTATACATTATATCATGTCATGCATATGCCATGTCATACATCATTTTCACATGCCATGCATATGGTATGCCATACATTATGCCATGTCATGCATATGATACATCACTTAACATGCCATATCATATGACACAAGCACATTCTACTATACATGCCATGTATATGCCATGTCATGCATCACTTCACATATCATGGATATGAAATGACCATTCATCTCACATGTCATGCATATGCCATGTCACACCCCATACACTATACATACGCTATATGCCGAACGTTAAAACAAATCCAAACAACATTAACGCATAACGCCTCGTGCTATTTACCATGATTATGTGCTTACATATCATATTAGGTTATCATGTCATACATATGATATGTCATCCACGCTCACATTTCATGCATATGCCATGTTACTTTTATCACTATATCATATGACATGCATATGCCATGCCATCTAAAATGCCATATAGCTTTATATGTCATTTTACGTGAAACCTCGCAACCAACTCATATGACATGCTGTGTGCTTACATTTACGCTTGCATACTTACCTACCTAGGACAATTAATTCCAACTATAATGGTAAAATTGATTTTAGAAACTCATAGAATAGATCTCCACCACCCAAACCCAATCTCTGAAGGATTTAACTAGCACTCCGCTATGGGTCGGTTGGGCTAAATCCAGAACTGTTCGATGGTGACTCCTTGCGACTCTTTTGAGTTTGTATCATTCCCTGAGGGAACCCCTTAGGAAGACTGTGCTTTCACTCCAAGTGTGGTCCCCGGTTTGTGACTTTTGCAAGCCTCGCTCTGGGCCCCGGTAGAAACCGGTGCTCATAATCATATATTCATTTCATAAATAGACAGATCATTATTCAGTCTAATCAAAACATTATCAAGTTTATCTCCATAAAACATGTTACTCATTTCTTTAAATACATTAGCCTTTTCATTTAATTCTATAAAAATAGCCTTGATTC
>CANYBF012587045.1:0-14345 GCA_948192965.1 Dalechampia spathulata | reverse complement strand
GTACCATCACTTGGTACGCCCGTACCAAACAGGTTTTACTGACAAACAAATTTTCCTGCGAGTTCGCGTACGGCCGTACCACCCAATGGTACGCCCGTACCGAGGCAGGCTGACTGACAAACAAAATTCCTGCGAGTTGTGGTACAGCCATACCAACCAATGGTACGCCCGTACCAAAACTAATGAAACAGTGCATATGTGGTACGCCCAGCTGTCTGGCCGTACGTGTCAAAATGCAACAGTTGGTACGCCCGTACCAAAGGTGGTACACCCGTACCAAACAATAAGAAATACTTAGAAAACTACAAATAACTTAAATTGATTCACACATGACACAACACTCAAAACTAAGGTTTAACAAATTATTTATAAATAGAATTTAAAGCTAAGATATAAAAAGTAAAAAATAATAATTAAATTTAGGGTTTGTTTGGTAAAGTTATTCGTTATCGTTCATAACTAATGGTTATAGTTGTTGTTAGTTGATAGCTAATTACTGATAATCAATTAATAAAGTATTTGATAAATTTGTATATAGTTGGTATTTTAAATATGTAAAATGATAATTAAGGGTATATTTTTTTTATTTGATTAAAAGTTTATAATGTAATTAATAAATTAAAATTAATTAATATAATAAAATCAAATAATAATTTAATTTTATTAATTATGTAATAATGTCAAATAGGTATTTAAATATTTAGATGATAAAAATAAACTTTGATATAATTTTTAAAAAAAATTAAAAAATAAATATTTATAGAAAAATAAATATATAGATAATATAATTTATATAATAATAAGAAAGGTATTTCTGTAAATGTTTATTAGCAATTTTGAAAAAATTAAATTTTAGATAACTATTAAAAGCTCCTCATTTATTGCACACCAAATCTTTTTAATGTTGATAAAAGCCGGGAATTGGTTCTGTTATGAAATTTTTAAAATTTTAAATTTGAATTAAATTAATTTTTATGAGTTTTAAAATTTAAAAATTAAATTAATTTGATTTAATTTATTTTTTTATCTAAATTTTCGTATTTTGAATCCAAACTAAATAATTTTAATTTTTAAAAATAAAATAAAATAAAATATTTTAAAAATTTAAAAATTTTAAAACAAACCAAATCAAATTTATCAATTCTATTTGATTTTCAATTCAAACTTAATTTTGCACACTCCCAACCATTTCTGATATATTAATTTAATGCATGTATGTATAAAGATATAAATTAAAAATAATTCAATATTTTTTTTTATTTTTTATATTATTATATTTGATTTTAATTATAAATCATTATAAAAAAAACAAATTGTTGGGGGTAATTTTGGCATATTGAGGGACAAAAACACAACTAAAGACGTAGGAGTAGGGATGAGCAAAAAAACCAAAAACGGAAAAAACTGATGATATTTGATAATTTCGGTTCGATTTTTTGGTTTTTTAGTTTTGATTCAGTTCTTTTTTCAAAAAATTTTGGTTTTCGGTTTTCGGTTCGATTTAAATGTTGAATAACCAAATAAACCGAATAAACATAACAAATAGAATAATTGAACATAAAATGATGTCGTTTTAAATTAATATTTAAAATGACATCGTTTTATATTAATTATATGGTTTATAGTTTTGGTTTTTGGTTTATTTGGTTTTATACTTTTTATTTTTGGTTTATTCAGTTCGGTTTATTCGATTTTTGATAAATTTTAGTTCGGTTTAGTTTTATAATTTCGATTTTTAATTTATTCGATTCGGTTCAAATCTTCCACAAAACCGAACCGAAAAAACCGAGGCTCAAAATCTGTAAGCTTGTATCACTCCACGAGGTCATTACTTAAAATAGATCAATATTGGATTTTTCATTTACTTTATTTTAATTAATATTTTGTAATTTATTTTTTAATTATCAATATTATCCTTTCATTAATTATTATGTTTCTTGAATTTTAATATAATAATTTTAAAATATTCATATAAAAATAAAATAGATTATTTTTTGGACAATGATATTTAGTATTTTATTTTTTTGATTTTTTTTAATAAACGTTTTCTAATCAAATGTTAAAATCATTGCATTTAACATGAATTTGGTGTTTATGATTTTAATTCTGACGACTGAATATAAAAAATAAATAAAATAAAAATATTATTATTCTTTTATTTATTTTTTCAATATTCACTTTCAAATTAGAAATTACAATATGATTATTTTGAAGAAATTCAAAATAATATATATATATATATATATATATATATATATATAGACTCATATTTCTGAGTAGGTTTATATTTGAGTCCACAGATTTTTGAATTAAATTTTACAAAGATCTAAGGTTAGATATTAAATATTTAAAAAAATATAATTTTATTTAATTTATTTTTTATGTTCATATCACTATAAAATAAGATATAAATACCAAATAAAAATTAAATGTGATAGTTTAAATATTTAATTTTAAAAAAAGTAATTTTAGCAATAAAATATCAGCCAGAAGAAGAATATTGAAAGATGGAGGACCACCAACACCTCTCTGTTTATGGTAACTAGACAAATAAAAAAAGCCAATCAGCATTAAGAAAACTGAGGGGACCATTTTGAATGGGGTTTTAGGTTCTTCCAAGCAATCACATTATAATATTATTGGATATAAATAAAACATTATTCAAATGATGGGAAATAGTGGAGTCAAATTATTCATCAAAATAATAAAATTATTATTTTTATTTAATTTTAATTAATCATTTAAAATTGTAAATTAAATCATTCTTAAATTTGTATTGATTTCATTTGAAGTTGTATTGATTTCATCATATAATATTATGAATCTGCTAGTAATCTAATTTAACATCATATAGTATTATGAATCTACTAGTAATCTAATTTATCATCATATAGTATTATGAATCTACTAGTAATCTAATTTATCATGTCTGTTAATTTTTATTATATATTAAATATATATCAATTATTATTTAAATACTACTAATTAATAAAAAAATATATTATTTAATATAAAATGAATACATATTTGATATTTAATTACAATTTATTGGACTTTAGGGTCATTATCTTAATTTTGATGTTAACAAATTATATTTATGTTATTAATAAAGTATTTTGGTTCATGAGTATTGGTTTTAATATTTACAAGTATTTGATATGTTTTATAAATTTTAAAGTATGTACAGTTGTATTACTAGTTGATACGAACATACCATAAATTTTTTTGAAAATCTGCTTTGATTTACATTTTTGGCAAAAAGATAATGGATACCCCCATACCACGACAACTATCCAAATTGACATTTGGATTTTTAGAAGCCATACGATCGTATCACCTATGTGTACGATCATACATCTGTTAAAAATAGTTTTTTCAATATTATTTTAAAATATTTTAAAATAGTTTTTTTTTGCATTTATTGTATCATCAACAATTATTTGAGCTAAGAATAACTTAAATTGTTGTGGATTAACCTTATTGAATGTAAAAAATCAATCATTAATCAATCATTTCTTTATTAAGTTTATTTTTATGTGATTGATGTATTTCTTAATTTTTTGATTTGTAAGTTTTGTATGAGCTTCAGGAAAACACATTTTATAAGAGTTTAGTGTAAGTTTTTGGGAAAACACTCCAGTATTACTAGAATTGTGATTCTATGATTGTAATATTTATTGAAAGATTAGTGAAAACCTAAGTTATTTACTTGATAAGTAGATGTAGGTATTTGTTGGCTGAACCATTCTAAATTTCTTGTGTTTTATTTTTCCTCTCTCTAATTTTTATTTAACACGTGTGTTGTCTTTTGGAATTTCACAATCAATATATACTATAATATTATTAATAAATTTATAATTATATATAATGAATCAAATTCATATAAGAACTTCACACCATAATAATTTTAATGCATATTTAAAATTTATCTCAAAATGAAAAAATTTATTAATTTATCATAACTTAGTAAAATATTTAAAATCTAACATAATCGTTTTTTGAAAAACAAATTATGATAATAAGGTGACATTTTAAAATTTATTAAAGAAGAAGCACATGAAATTTTTTTAAAATAAATTAAATACACTATTTTAAATATTTTTTTGAGTTTTTTAATTTTAATTTTAATTTTAATTTCAATTATAATAATTTTTTAAATAATTATCTTATTTTTAACTTTTTTTTTACAATTTTTTCATCTTATATATTACAAGTTTTTTTATTTTTTTATACATTTTAAATAAATCTTACAAAAAAAAGTTATTTTCTTATTATTATAGATTGATAGTGTTATCTATTCTTTATTTGATTTATAATAATTTTATTCATATATAATTTGATAATAATTATATAATTTAAATCTCTCATAATATGTACTTATTTTCAAAAAATATTTATTTCATGTAATATATTAAAATTAAAATAATACATTATAAAAAAAATTTTAAATGATATATATAATAATTTTATTTTATTAAAATTACAAAAGCTTAAAATAATTTTTAAAATAATATAAATATTAAATTCAATAATTAATATAAACATATAAATTAAATAAAAAAATTTATTATTTAGTAAATTTAAAAAGGAATATTGACTTGGAAAACAAAGTGAAACTAGACCGGGAAGCTAAATAAAATGAAATTACTGATATTTGAAATTTAGAAACTACGCAAAAAAAAAAAAAGAGAAGAAAAACTAATATATAATCAAACGACGGTTAATATATAATCAACGACGTCGTTGGAAGAAAAATCAACGAGGGGCGTCCACATTACACGTGGCCAACACGGTTTCTTCCATACGTTTCCTTTCGTATTAGAATCGTATCCTAAAATTGATTACATCATATTAATTTATAAGCAAATGCAATTTTATTCACAGATAAAATCATAAAAAACATTAAAAAAAGTAAGAATAATAATTAGTAACTTTTTCATTATATATTATAATTGATTGATTTATCAGAGTAATCTAAAATTTCTATTCTATACTCATTTTAATAACATTTAAAATTCATTTAATTCAAATTATTTAAAATGAAATATTTTATAATATATATATATATATATATATATATGATTAAATATTTTATTTTATTTATAAAATAAAAAATAAAAAATTGTATGTTTGATAAATTTTCATTTAAATATCTGTTTTTTAATAAAATTTAATATATAATAATTTTTTAAATGATATTTTAATGCAATTTATTTAATTTATAAGTAAAACAGAAATTTAAATAAAATCTAATATTTATTTAATATTTGTGTAGGTAGAGACATGCAGATTCTTCCCTGAATAAATTTGTTGTTTTTCATTAGTTGGTAATTAATTTTAATTAATCATGGTCATGCACGTTTTCTTTGTCTTGGTCGTAGTTCCGGATAAGGTAAGGCCTGCTCCAGATTACCAAATCATAGTCTAGGGACGAGGCTGTAATTATTTTGCTTTTACTAATTAGATTATGGATAAACTAAATCATAATTTATTTTTATTTTTATTAAATATTATAAGATATTTAAAATTGATTAAATGTAAACTATGAATTAATATATAATTATAATTGATTTTTAGTATGTAAATAAATATGATATTTTTTAAAAATAATTAACTTAAAGTTAATTTACATTTTTGTGTGATAACCTATGATTATATGCAATCACTCATTATACGTTATTTATAGCCGTCATATTAATTGTTCTATAGAATGCATTTGAAAAATAAATAAATAAATAAATAAATAGAGAGATCTGATAGTTGCACACGCAATGACGATCTGCTGTAATCTATGGTGTATATAACTATCAATTCGTCTTGCAAAATTTCTCATCCTTCATCAACAACATAGAAAGATTCAAAGCCCACCACAGCCTACGCCTTTCATGGTGATGAGAGTTGCTAATTTCCTTTCAGCTTTTGCCTTCATGGCTTTGGCTTTCTCCCTTGCCATCGCCACTGACCCTAATCCTCTTCAGGATTTCTGCGTAGCAGTCAATGACACCAAGCTTGGATGTATTCCATTCTTCCCTTTCCTTTCATATCTTTCCCTGTTAATTATTTTCGTCAACCAGTTCAAGATTTTCAAGAAATTTGTTATCTTTACGATCAAATATATACATACATATATATATATATATATATATATATATATATATATATATATATATATATATATATATATATAGTGTTTATATGTCATTGGTGATGATTTATGTTATTTTCTTTGTATTTGGAATTTGAGTACAGAAACAAGACATTTTCTTTTTCCATGCAGTGCTAGTGAATGGGAAATTCTGCAAAGATCCAAGTATGGTGACACCAAATGATTTCTTCTATTCAGGATTTAATATAATCGGAAACACGACGAATCAGCTCGGAGTACATATCAATCTACTAACAGTTGATACAATCGGAGGACTGAACACAAACGGATTATCCATAGCTCGAATTGATTTCGCCCCAAATGGCGGTCTAAATCCTCCCCATCATCATCCTCGAGCTGCTGAAGTTCTGACAGTTTTGCAGGGTACTTTATATGCTGGTTTTGTCACGAGCAATCCTGACCATGTTCTCTACGCCAAAATCCTCCAAGCTGGAGATGTTTACGTGTTTCCACTAGGGCTTATTCATTTCCAGATGAACATCGGGGATTATCCTGCAGTTGCAATTGCAGCTTTAGGGAGTCAAAATCCAGGAGTCATGACAGAAGCAAATGCCCTCTTTGGATCAACACCATCTATCAACCCTGATGTCCTTACCAAGGCACTCCATCTTGATAAAAATTTGGTGGTTAATCTTCAGCAACAACAATGGGTCAACCCAACTTAAACCTACCTATATAGATATATATTGCATGCATGAGCCATTTCACATATATTATTAGGAGAGATCTTGCCGATTCCGTTTTACATATATAATGGTTGTACGTAATAATTTCTCTTCATGTATTGTAATAAGGATGATGGCTTCTGTTCAGTGTTGCAAAATAAGAACGATTTGTCCCATTTTCTGCCAACCATCTCTATCCATGTAGCTTTTATCGTAAAACCATTTAATTACATGATTTGATGAATTCACCGGTCATCGGAGGCCAAACCATGATTGAAGCGGCTCTTTGATGATAATAGGATAAAGATTTCAACCTTGATTCCATCAATGAAATGAGATGAATTTAAACAGTTGTCGAACCATATAAACTGAACTCTCAACTTAGCTTATTTGCCTTTATCTAAAATAATTATTTCTTAGATTTGTTCGTGAAGTTGATCATTTAATGGCAGACATGAAAAGCCAAACACCTGTTATAGTAACCCTATGTTATAATCATTATCATTTTATTAGTTTGATGGTATTAGTTAGGAAGTCAATCGACCAAAAATCAGAAGAAGAAGAGTCGAACATTAATTAACCAAAAATCAGCAGAGCAAAGACCCGGCGAGGATAAATAATGATAGCGTGCATGAGACCAACAACCCATTTGCAGTTCGCTGATTGACCAACAACCCTATCGATAGGCAGCACCATCAAGATTACATTAAGTTTAATGGATAAAATATATAACAAGTTATGATGTAATATTAATATCTATACGTCTAAACACAACCCAAAAGTTTAATGATTTTATATTCAACTAAATTCTGCAGAAAAGATGAAAAGAAGCCTGTAAGAGTACATCTTTTGGTTCTCTTGGGTAAAAGATGCTTCAGTAGGAGTGCCGATTTTTCCGGAAGAGACGGGAAGAACTTCAAACTAGCCAGATATTATCCTCCGGTAACCCTTTTTTCTTTTTGCCGGGAGGATGAGGAAGAGAAGAACAATGCTGTGATCATATGGAAGAACAAGAAATGCAAAGGATGAGAAGTATAATGAAGACTCTGAACATGGTTATATCGGTACTCTAATTGTTAGAATAATGGTAAAATGATGGTGTAATGCTTGCAGTAATGGAGGATGTAATGGTTACATGTTCCATCGAATTAACTGCTTAATTAATATATAATTATTATTATTCGAAATGATTAATAAATATTTCTTCACATGTAAATTTAATTAATGCTAATATTAATTTGTTCACTATTTAATTTATTATTTAAAATTATAAATTTATTAATAATATAATTACATATTTCATTAAATATAATATTTATAAATTTATTAATAATATAATTACATATTTCATTAAATATAATATTTATATTTTGATTATTATTCGTATACTAATAATTGATGATAATTATATAATAATTAATATGAAAAATGACATGATATAATATTTAATAAAAATTAATATATATTATTATATTATTGATAAATTAATAATTATATATAGTAAATTTTATATTTTAGGATTATAATTTTATGGAAAATTGTTAAATTAATTCTTATTAATAATTAATAAAATTTTTTGACCATTTGGAGACTCGATCCCAACAAAATGGTATAAGGATAAGGATCATTCTCTAAAATAATATCAATATATATATATATATAATTACTAATTATTTTAATAATAATTAATTATTATATATCAATTATTGACAGTTAATCATTCACATCATAATTTAAAATTAAATATTAAATAAAATCAATATTTATATCCATCAGATAAATTGAAAATAATAAAAAAAATTAAATTACGTAGAATTGACTTGGTTATAAATGGTCTTTTTCGTATTGTATTCACCATCTAACTTATTATTTCTAGCAATTTATTCTATTAAATATATGAATTGGATGAAATGTTTATTTAATTGTTATATTGTTTAAAAGATATTATTTGAAATATACTTTTTAATATTTATGAAATTTAAATTTATATATTTTATATTTTATTTATTCTTATTAAATTTATAGATATTTTAAATCAAATAAAATATTTTAAAATATACATATTTCAAAATCCTATAAACTAAATGAGCTTCTATTTTATTAAATAAATAAATAAATATATTCATAATATAAATATGAATTTGATTCATCTTCTATAAATTAAATTAATGAATATAAAATAAAATAAATATATTTTAAAATTTTCAATGAATTTATAAACCACGTGCATTGATAGGGTGAGGAGATGACTATCGGTGCAAGTTATCAACCACTTGTATTTTATTCAAAGAACACATAATTTCATAATAAAAACCAACAAAAATAAATATCAATATTTTATTAAAACTATATATTAAAAAAAAATTAAGCCCAAAAGCTGTATTAAATCCATGTGATGATTTGATTGTGCAGGCAAAATGTCACCCTCTTCCCATCAACTCCTAATTTAATATCAGTTTTTTACTTCACCTCATTATCTAATATATATATATTATTATGTAATTTTGAGAATTTCATACTATTTTATCATTTATTTTCAAGAAATTATAAAATAACATTCATAATAATATGAAAAATATATCTCACTTTATATTAATATTGTAAAGTTAAAGAAATAATTTCAAAATGATGAATATGATTGAAAAACCTGTCATTTTTATAATAATGATATGGGGAATTAATAATATTAATAGTATTACTTGTAGGATTCGTGGTCTAAAGTGTTAATCAATAGATAATTAAATCGATTGGATTAACGTCATTGATTATGCTAATCAACAACATAATTATTGAAAGCAATTTTCGAATTAATATTCTTGACTTGTTCCATTAAATACTAACTTGTCGTACTCCACTTTATTGATTGCTTTAGGGTTCTACAAATATAATTCTCCTGCCATAATCATCTTATTAAATTAAACTGTAACCAAAAACATGAAAAATTCAAATGCCATATATATATATTATATTGTTAAAGTAATGCTGGAAGGTTTCATTTAAGGAAAGAGGGTTTTTATGAAATTAATTAAAGCAATTATTAATTCAACCATAATTAATACATACAAAAGGGATAAATAAGATAATGACATGGCAATCATTGTTAGATATGTATAAATATATAATTAAATAAAAATATATACTCTTTTTTATTATTGCTAGTAAAATTTATTATATGGATTTAATCATCATATTCCATATATAAAGAAGAGATGACCATGCATGGGCGAACAATAACTAATTCCAGCAGCTTCCTAAATGAACGACGTCGTATCAAGAACTGAGAATACCAAAGCCGTATAAATTTAGTAGTTAAAATTCAAATTAATTTTATATTCAAATTGCTTATTAAAATAATAAAATTTGGAATTGATATATATATATATATTATAATTTTTGACTGAGCCCAAGGAGAAAATTTGCACAATTGACATGGAAAAATATAATATATTCAAATCTTTACAATTATAGTCAAAAATTCCTAAAACAGGAAAATAAATCAAAGATTGAAACGTTCTTTCTTGTCAATTTTCAATTAATTTTTTTTATATAAAGAATATCTTCACTATTATTCTATTATGTTTATTTCATGCGTTTGTTAATTATGAACTTAATTATTTATTATAATGGTAATACTCATATGTATTATACTTGATTAATAGCATAAACTTAATTAATATAACAAAATAATTTGATTTTTCTGTTATTTATTGGTATTCCGATAACTTCTTGTACTGCACCTGTAAACAACAGTATGACAAAATCAACTCAGCCAATCCAGGATGAAAAAATGCAGTATTTTTCCACATCAGCCACTTCAAAACCAGCTGATCAGGGTAACCTTGGAGGTTTCAGGCATCCTGTCAATAGTTAATGACCAGTGGCAACTGGTCATGTCCATGCCAATCACTTCCTGGGAAAAAGAAATGAAGAAACAGCACATTCTACATTGTTAAAACCTGCCAACGCTAAGCAACAGATGGAGATAGATGCATTTAGCAACCATCAATCAGCTTGGTAGCCTCACTTTTTCTCTGAAATGTTATTCAATAAATTAAAACTAAGATCCCTGGAAATGAGATGGAATCGACAGTAAGGTTTGGAAGCTCATTCAATTTCAGATTCTGTCTCAATTTCTTTGATAGGTTGGAAAGAGAATATGGAAAATCATTTCCGACAGTGATCAAGTTCCAAGCACAGTTTCAGATGAGCACATGAGCATTCAAATGAACAAGACATTCTAGAATCACTTCATTTGGAATCTTTCCAAGTCCAAAATGAATGCAAAACATTTCAGTTCTCAGTACCATACAAAAGGGGATGGGAAAAGCAGGAAAGCACATTCAAAGGCATAGCCAACGCAATAAACTAGGGATTAAGGTCTGTCGAGTTAAATCAAATATTTTAGACCATATAACTGAAACCATAGATATTCAAATATTATGAAATTTTTCACCCAAAAGAATATATCTAGTTTAATTTTTGGGAGAATTTTATATTGGATCAGCACAAGTAATCCGGATAGCTATGAAAGGAAACAGAGGGTTTACTAGTGTACAGCTCGTATGTACCACATATCAAAACTGTGGTCAGAAGCACGCACCAAAAGAAGATGAAGGTTAAGGTTGCTACTTTCCTCGAAGCTTTCCCTCTTCTAGGTTTTTGCTTGTTTCCAGCCTCAGACCTCAACAATGGTACCGATCAAGATCAAAGCTGTCGGATGAACAATTACTATATTTTAGGCTTCAGCACTTTTTCACCTGGGAAGGAAAAAACTTATCATGCAAATGATAATTCTGACAAAAATTTTATTGGCTATGGAAGTAAGTCATCTACATGAACTCAAGAAAAACTTTGATTTAATGAACAAAGAATGAAATTCCAATCCCAACTCACAGGCTGAATCACATGCAACAAAATATAAACAGAGGTACTAAACAATTTCAAATGAATAATATCAAAATGCAATTAAATAACAACACATAAGAATCTACCTTTCATAAGTTGACCAACTTTGATGCTCTGGCATGAATTCCATGGTCAATGAGCTTAATGTTGTACATTTCGAACAAAATCCAGTCACCATCATGATGAAACAATGTTTTCTCAGATTGCTACAATCATATTCTAGAGACAGACACTTCCAGCTGTTCAATTCTCTTAGCAAGATCATGTTTCCCACAATTCTTCAATCCATCAGTAACCATATCAAAACACCTAGAAATTGGTGTCAACCCCATCTCAGTCATCTCAACCAAATAATTTGCAGCTTCAACATATTTCCCTCCTCGTCCGCACATTGTAATCAACATGGTATAGACTGGTCTATTCGGCGGATGACCCTTCACCTTCATTTCGCTAAAGAAACAAAATGCATCATCAAATTGTCCTCTCCTACACATACCTTTCACTAGAGGCGCATACAAACCAGGAAACGGCTTGTGTCCATCCTCTATTGAATTATTCAACAACCTAAAAGCCACGTCAATCTTTCCGACCTTCGATACCGCAGGAATCAGGATCTTATAACTATTAATGTCAGGAACAAAACCTAATTTGCACAAACCGTTAAACATATCAACACAAAAATCAACATCCCCGCCTGAATTACAAATCGATTCAATCAAACAATTGAAAGTATTAACATCCAGCACAAAACCCTCTTTGCCCATTTTCAAAACCATCTCTTTAGCAGATTCAAAATAGCCAGCATTTAATAACCCTTCAATCAACAAATCTCTACCTCTAACAGGAGGTGTAAACCCTTTCTGACTCATTTCATCTAAAAAGACTTGTGCTTCTCTAAATTTCCCGTTGGAACACCACCCATTAACAAGAACACTATAAGTTCTTTTATTGGGAACTAAACCTTTCCTGATTAATCTCCTAATCAAAGCATAAGCACCATGAAATAATTTAACTTCACAAAGAGCGAAAAGCAAAGAATTATAAACATTGACGCTTTGTTCACAATTCAAACTATTACACCTGTTAAAAACCTCAACAGCTTGATCAATGAGACCCTTGTTACCATATTCTTCAATTATAAAACACACAGTCTCCGTCGAGATGCTGAAATGGGGATTCTGGTCTTTCATTTGAGTAATTAGCTTCCACATAGAAGAGTACAGTTTGGATTTAACTAGGGTTTTGATGAGTTCTTCGTATTCAACAGAGGTCGGAGTGTAATAGGCGCGTGACCAATTAAAGAAGCGGAGAGATTCCGATGGAGAACGAGAACACGCGCGTAAAACGCGGAAGACGAGTTCGGAGTCGACAAGGATGTTGAGTTTGTTGAGAGTGCGCTCGGGGTAGAAATCGCGGCGGACTATGTTGGTTATGTGGTGGATTAAAGCAAAGTATGCGTCTTTACGGTTGGTAGAGGGAGTCGGGGTAGTGATGTGGCGGAGTTGATGTAAGGGGGGTATTGCTTTGGATAAAATGGTGCGGCAGAGCATGGCCAGTTCTTTCCGAGCTGATACCGCGAGGAGAAAGGGAAGCTGTTGGTCCGCAAGGAATTGGTTTTTTTGACGTGATTCGATCGTCAGGTCGAATTACTCCCAATCACTTTTTTTTTTTTTTTCTGTTAATTTAGGTTAAATGTGTTATAATGTAGTTTTACAAAAAAATAAAGATTCATAATAAATAATAATAAAATAATTTATTCAGGTTTATTCAATTTGAAAATAGAAGATAGAGATGATCACATAGAAGAAAAATAGAAATCAAATGAATCATGGGGGGATTTTGGATTTCCTTTATTTGGAATATTGAGATTGTGATGATAAATTTTGATTAAGCGTTGATTCATGCTATTTCAATAATGTTTAAGAAAATTCCCAATTATAGCAAGTATCAAATAGTCAAAATTTTGGGTAATTTTTCTTTTTGGTTTAAATAATTTTAAAAATTCTTTGTTTAATGTAAATTTTAACAAAATTCTCAGTTTGGTATAAATTTGAGGTTAGCCGCCACTTTAATTGACGGCCAATGACATGTCATAATTTAAAATGATGTGGTAGCAAAATTTAAATTTGACCGCTGGTTTTACCAGCGGCCAAGTTGCAATTCCCAAGCCTGCACATTCCTTTCGCACATACTGGATCCCGATAGGTACCGGTACTCATCTCCCGTATGAGGCCATATTCTGTGGAGTGCTCTGCACTCAAATCCTACTGTAGGTCTCGAGACTCATCTCCCTTCTCGGGAGGTCATATATCTAATGATTCCCGAAGGAATTTCATCATTACACATTGACCCAGTATGCCCAGAGCTGAGCTCTGCCCTCATTACTCACTTCCTTTTCTCTCTTCCTCCATTCATTGTTCATCTCCATGCATGTCAGTATGTCATTATAGATAATTCATCGTATATATGAAATCTTGGACCATTCATCATATATAATCAAACAAAGGGAATATCAATCCAAGCATCAGAACAGTAAGCATCCACATAGCATGCCTCAAAGAATAGGGTACAAAGTAGAAAGACAAGCCTAGACTTGGTTGAAGTCTTAA
>CANYBF012587032.1:0-50927 GCA_948192965.1 Dalechampia spathulata | reverse complement strand
TTGGTAGAAGTTACCTTATTTTTGGCTTTAAATTAAGATTTTACCTGTTTTCCCATTTGACATGTTTCGCATACCTTATCCTTAGCAAATTTGATCTTTGGAAGTCCTACCACATGTTCGTTCTTCCGGAGATTGCCGAGGCTCTTGAAATTGGCATGTCCAAGCCTTCTATGCCACAACCATGAATCTTCACTTACAG
Organism: Dalechampia spathulata; assembly: GCA_948192965.1. Lineage (NCBI taxonomy): Eukaryota > Viridiplantae > Streptophyta > Magnoliopsida > Malpighiales > Euphorbiaceae > Dalechampia > Dalechampia spathulata. The sequence continues at coordinate 50,728 of CANYBF012587032.1, read as the reverse complement.
AAACAAGACACTTCACATTTTTATTAGGAATGAAATCTAAATCAATCATATAAATGTTTTCTATTCTGTCTCCTTGAAAGACTAACTTATTATCACTAATCTTATGCACATAACACCCTTTAGGATCAAACAATACCTTAAATCCATTATCACATAATTGACTAATACTAAGCAAGTTGTGTATTAATCCATCAACTAACAAAAATTTATTAAGGGAAAAGTTGGAATTCTTACCAATTTTACCAATTCCAACAACTTTACCTATACCATTGTCTCCAAAGGTTACGTCTCCTCTTGAATATTCTTCAAGGTGGGAGAAGAGCTTGCATTCCAAGTCATATGCCTTGAGCATCCACTATCCAAATACCATTTGTTTTCATTAACCTTGGATCTCAAGCATACCTATCAAAACAAGTTTGTTTACTTCTTCTTAGGTACCCAAATGTATTTGGATCCTTGGAGGTTAGAAGCATCTACATTATCATTCCAATGCATTTTTCTGATGAAGTATCTATTGGTAGCATGCCCCTTTTTATTACAATAATGGCATACAATATTTCTAAACCTAGAATGATTATGCACATTTTCATTTTAGATGCATGAGAATGATTGTGATTATATGAACAAGAACATGAACAATGATGCACCTTGTTGACATGCTTATGTGCTCTATGAGTCTTACGATGAATGTGTTTCTTTTTCAAATCATTTGAAGTTTGTTTTGAGGTAGAGGCTTTTACAAAAACTGTTCCCTTAGAAGTGTAAGATGAGTTTTGATTGAATCCAAGACCCTCTTTCACTACAAAAATCAAGGAAAATAGCGACAAAACTTTACCATCGCTATAAGGGAATTTGCCATCGCCATTTGTTATGGCGACGGAAATAGCGATGGTAAAATTCCGTCGGTAAACCATTTGACGCTAAATTTATTGCGACGAGCTACGGATTTAGCGACGAAATTATTTTCATCGTTAAATAGCAATAAAAATGTCATTTTTAATTTTGTAGCTATTTTACGACGAAATAGATTCTGTCACTAATTTCGTAGTTAAATTGCTACGAAATTCCCATCTCCTATTTATTACGAAATAGCGACAGAATTTTTTATCATTAATTCCGTAGTTATTTAGCTACGGAATTCCGTAGCTATTTTCGTCACTAAACTTAAAAATTAATTGAATTTACTTTTTTTAATATTTTAATATTTTAATATTTTTTTAAAATATGAAAATTTGATATAATTATAATAAAATTTTATATAAACTTATACTTGAAATTTGAATTAAAATATTAATACATAAAATTATAAAAATAATTAATTTTGCTAAAAATCCAATGGAATTTCCTCTATAATATAAATATCTAATAATCTGATACATGTTAAAACAATACTTCTATAATTATCAAATCAATCATTCAAAAACTTCTCCAAAGTCTACAATTCAATCTAAATAATCACAGTACAATTAATTAACGAAGTATCGTCTGTCTATATATTTCTGTTGGTTGTAGCAGAAAAGGTGTAGTAGAGAGAAAAGGTGTAGTAGAGAAAGTAGAAAACCAAACGAGAAAGAAGAAAAGGAAACAACTTTGATGTATTTTTGTAGGTGTTCTGCTGCAAACTACCTTTTGCTTCATTCTATCATACAAAGGAAAAGGGAATGATTGTCCATCGAAACTTTGGAAGTAGCAAACATAAGGAGTAGCCACAGGGTTAGCGGACTTGATCTTCAACCTTGGCATTAGTCGTCAAATCCTGTTGGGTGCCTTTCTGAGCTCCCAAGTGCAAAATACAAATGCAAAACTAGTAATGATAGCATAATCATTCAAGCTCACAATGTCATCCGTAGATATGATTCTGCCAAGCAGGCTCCAAGTTTCTCCGCCCCAACCTGCCATCTCATATAATTCTTCATTACACTAACCTTAACCTGACATATCACAAATACTACTTATCCTTAAAACTTGCGTTATTTTATTATTATTATTATTATATACATAAATCATATTAAAAATAAATAATTATAAATATATATTTACATAAATACATATATTTATCACAGAAATAGTAAAAATGCTAAATTAATTAGTTTTCAGTCTCTTATTCTGTGATTTTTGAACATAATTATTTATTTTTACAAAATGCAAATATTTAAATTAAATAAAATACAATAAATAAATTCCACTTGAGTGCGTTTCCTGTTTCTCCCCCTTTCACCTTTGTCTCTTCTTTGCCTTGCAATAGGTTCAAACAGGGAGCTGCAATTCTATTGTTTTAAATCGATAATTGCTTCAGATGGCGCTTTTGGATTCAAACCCCTTAATTTGGGAAGAAATTGAACGCTCTGAGAGGTAAATTATCTATATTTCATTGTATTTTTTTGTTCCATCTGCAGATACCTCGTACTATTTATACCTTTACCATCCACCCAATTTTTTCTTTCGAAATTGCATCAATTAGGTAAAAATTCAAACTTGAAGGGTACTCTTTTAGGAAGGACTCATGGTTAATCTGACCGGGTATCTGTATATGCAATCGAATTTCAGTCTTTTTCACTAATGGTTTTGAACTTCTCTTTTCAGTTACCTCGTTGCTTGTATGTATGAGGAAGCTGCATCCTTGGCTTCCTCTGTTTTGAATAGAATATGCAATAACATGATTAATTGCGATGTGGGAGATCAAGTTGTTGAAGGATTCGAGTTGAATGATTTGATGGTATCTGCTGGCATGGTGTTGGTTCAGTCCTTGAGCCAACTTGGCAGGTAACCCACTTTCCATTTTTTACTTTTTTATGCCAATCTTTCAAATATTTTGGGTTTTTCATTACATGTTCTATGCATGGTAGAAGTAAAAGTTCTGGGATTGTAAAGTTCATGTTTTTTTGAGCTATCTATATTTCACATATCCAATTTCGATTTGCAAACAATAAATGAGAGAAAAACAGAAGACAATTGAATGTGTTGCAGTATAATATGCTCACCAATATGATCAGTGGAAGTTGTGCTACTGAGGTTTATTACCTCTTTTTTTTTTTGGGAGAAGCTGCTTCCTATTTGCAGTGAAATTAACAGTCTCCTAATGTTGAAAGTATCCGAAATTTCAGAGATGATGATAACGTGGTTCACGATTGTGTTCTGAGAATCTTGCAAAGAGACATTATAAATAGATAATGGTCAATTTCGATGCTTTGTCAAACGGAAAACATATCTCTCAATGAACTGCAGCGATCATCTTCAAGAAGAATGTTGCTCAAACTATCAGTCTGTTCTGGCCCTAACCTTGATGACCACCTTTTGTCCTTCAATGAACAAACCGTTTTTGACTTGGTGGTTTCCCCTTTGCTACGGTTCTGTGCAATAGTGATAAATCCTCACTCAACGTAATTTAACTGGCATTATGAATCTCTTCGACCACCATTGCAGAGCTTCTACTCTTATTTAAAATTTTTCCCTCCTTTTTGCATTTGTAAAGGACATATTTACCCAAGCACGAGTGCCTTTTTTTTTTCTTTTTTCTTAATGAGCTCATTTCAATCATGTGGATTTTTGTGGTGAGCTTTGTGTTTGCACCTCCTTAACTTTCTCTAGCATATTTCAACATGTTGATTTGATTAGTCAATCCACTAATGCATGTAACATTCCCATTTTATGGTGTTGCTTCACTCGTTCCTTAATGGGTTGATTTCTATTTTCATGGCATGCATAATCGGCCCTTATCTGACTATGAAGATGGTTGCTATGTATGTAATGCAAACTGTAAAACTTCAATGTGAAAAATTTGTAAAGGTTGATATGCATTGATATTACATGAATTCTGAGGTTAAATCTCTTGGAGTGCCTTGTTGCTAGAATGTATTAGCTCAAAATGCAACGTGAGAACTAGCAAAACATAAGCTGTGGGTTGATGAACAATTGTTGTTACCCACTCGTATTTTTGCAGGATATGACCTTTTAGGATACAAACTAGTTCATATTAATGAATTCTAAATGTGGACCATGCATTGGAACGAGGATAGTTACATGCTCAATGCCAAATGGTACCATCCAACCATAACAAATATGAAATGTATTTGTTTCATGCAGGGCATCTGACATTTTGAAGGAGCTCAAACAACTGTTCATGTCTGTTGAGGCGATACCTACACAAGTTCTTCTGACTGGGTACTCCTCCACTTTGACCTTCTAACCCTTTTACTTATCTTTTCTTTAACTGTTCCTTTCCCTTCCAATAAGACAAAAAGGAATAAGGGCCTTTGTCATCCCTCAAATAAATCTATTTAATAATGATAGAAACTCAATTCTATTAGAAACTAATAAATGCTGATGTTTGTTGATCTTTTATGCTTAATGAATTTAAGGGGGATGAAGTGTTAAGTACTTGAATGGTTTTCAGGGCTTGCTTACAGATATCAGAAGGCTCACATTTAGGCATCAGAGAGTTTCTTGAAGAGTTCCTTAGCAAGTGGCATTTAATTAATGAGAAATATTATGTTCTTGTTGGTGCACAAATAGACGGCAGCGTGCAGCTAGGATGTGAGAGTCCCAGCATCTTGGGAATCCATGAGTATGTGGAAGTTGTTGAAATCTATGCCGTGACACTTCTTGGTGCAACTCTGAAAAAGGTGGACCTTGCAGTTACTTGGGTTGAGAAAGCTGCTTTACCCGAGGAAAGACGCCAGGTAATTTTTTTGCATTCAAATTCCTAACATGAGGAAGTTCCATGTTGTATTAACTTCCATTCGCGGGTCATGGGTGGATGCTTAATCGTTGCCTGTGGTAGTTGACGACTAGTTGAGAATAGGAAGGCAGCATAAAAGTATATGTTTGACTTGTTGCAGATTCTTGAATTATATGTTTCGAGATCTGTCCAAATTAATTTTGGGGAATATTAGAGATCAATCTATGGAGCGTTACTGCTGTTAAGACTGTGGTCATAAGAGAAATGAGATTTATTAACTTTTTGTTATTGGTCCCTTTAAGTTCTTTTCTGTCTGCCTTGATAAAAGTGGCATGCATGTGACCTATCAGCCAAATCCACCATTCCACCTTTAGATCCATTTGAATTTTGTTCATCTTATCATAAAACCTGATGTCACCTTTACGTTCTTTAACTGTGAATCGTCCTTGATTGGGATGATTTATGGACTCGTGCTCATGTTTACTGGCATCTTGTCTTAACATTTCGTTATTCTCAGGGACTTTTGAGAAAGCTGCACTCCTTGTACTCCCTCAAGGCCACTAACTCATCAGTGGAATCCTCAATTATGCCAGCAAATGGCCATGATGCTCGCTTTTCACTATCAAAAAAATTTGATGTTTCCAAGGAGACGCCAAAACTTTTAGAGATCAATCACTTGCCGAAGGGAGCAAATAATACAAAACAAGCAGTTTCAAATTTATTCAGGTGTTTGGATCCTTGTTTCTGGTGGTTCGGCACTATCAACTTGAAGCTTGGAAATGTGCGTCTTGCGGTAACTAATGGGAAGATTTTGCTTGGAATCATGTTGTTACTCGCTTTCTATTTTGTCCGGAGTAAACAAGCTACATTAAAAAGGTAAGATGTCTTGTTTCTTCTGTTCATTTTCCACTCGCTTCTTGTTCGAAATCACGTTTTTTGACTGGGAAGAGATTGGATTCTCCAGATAAACAAGTTCCCAGATTCCATGCAGTAGTGTTATCTTGAAAATGAAAACTTTCCAGTTTTGTTGGCTTCCATGTTCCGAGTAATGTGGAGGTTTCATGTCAAATAACTTTTATTTCAGGATTATCAAGGATAGAGTTTTCTCCATCAAGAGAGCTTTGGTGGAGCTATGGCAGCTGACATTTGCATACCAAGTGAATCCCCTTGCGGCCGTTCAACCTCTTCCGGCGGCACCAAGAGGAGGCCTGTGATACCCTTTAAGGAAACGGGAAAATTTATGCATTACTGATAATCTCCTCCTTGTTTTGGTCCAAATATTTGGTTTGATGGATTCGCCATCCTTCTCATGAATGGATGTTTTCATTCCGGTCTCTGTTCATGTTACATATCATCATCATCATAAACATCAAAATAAATACATGTCGAAAAGACTCGTGACCACTTTTATAGGCTTGTAATATCATTATTTCTTCAGTCCAACTGCAATCTTTTTACTAAGATTTATTTATTGATTAATTTATTTATTTATTTAGATAAGATAATTTAATTTAATTTAATTAATAATGTAAAATCATAAATTTTTAAGAAATATTATAATTCAATTAAACTGATAAATAATATTGTCTTAGACCCTTAATCCCAGTTGGGTATAGGCCATCTTTAAGAAGCCCAACAGCCTTCACCCAATATACTCTCTAAAACTGCACACCCTCTCTCTCATCGGTCTCTGGTTCTGGCATGAATCGTGGGGTTTTCATTTAGGGTTTTTCAGTCACTCCACCATCATTTCATTTTATCCAAATATACAAACAAATGGCGTCTCTTTTCGCGGTTAGGCGTTTACGTTACTTGAAAGTGCTTTCTTCTTCGTCATCGCTCTCTAAGGTACAGTTTTTACCTCGCTCTGGTTTCAATTTCGATTACCGCATCACTAAGACCTCCCTTCTATCAAAAACCCTAAGTACCTCATCTGCTGTACCTAATGATTATCAAAGACACAATCTTTCTAATTACCCAGATGACAGAAATCCTTACAATAATAATAGCCAGCGGAGTCACGGTGGCTCACCTGATCAGAGAATCCATAGTCAATTAAACCATCATCCTCATCAACAACAGCATCATTCTCCGAATTTATACCCTCATAATCAGCTCGATAACCAAAATGTTAACCAGAACCATCCAAGTAGGGGTCACCCTAATTCATTTACCCAACAACCACCACAGCAAAACCACCAAAGCCAGAATTTTTCTCAGTATCAGAATCATTCTCGGATGAATCCTAATCCTGATCCTAATCAGTGGAATTCGCCTTCTCAAAACTTCTCTAATCATCCGAATCAACCGCCGCAAATCCCTAATCAGTGGAATTCGAGGCCACAAAATTATCCCCATTACCAGAACCCCAACCAGCTGCATCCTAATGTTCAGGGTTATCAGCCACCTAGACACCCGAATCAGTTCAATAATCAAAACCAGGGACCCCTACAAGCTACAAACCCTGGTCAGTGGGCTCCTCAGGTTCAGCATCCCAATCAAGGACGTGTGACGTCTGAGATTCAGGCTCCAAATGTGAATGCGGAAGCTAACATCCGGACTCCAGCTCCTACGATTGGGGACTTGATGCGTTTGTGCCAGGAGGGGAAGGTTAAGGAAGCTATTGAGTTAATGAATCAAGGGGTTAAAGCTGATGCTGAATGTTTCTACGCTTTATTTGATTTGTGTCATGAACTAGAGGATGCAAAAAAGGCGCACGATTACTTTTTGCAGTCGACTTTTAGAGGTGATCATAAGTTAAACAAAAAGGTGATTGAAATGTATGGGAGGTGTTGTAGTATGACTGATGCTAGGAGAGTTTTTGATCATATGAAAGATAGAGATATGGATTCATGGCATTTGATGATAAATGGGTATGCAAAAAATAACTTGGGAGATGAAGGGTTGCAATTGTTTGAGCATATGAGGACAGCAGGATTTAAACCCACTGCAGAAACTTTCCTAGCAGTTTTGTCTGCTTGCGCAAGTGCAGAGGCAGTGGAGGAAGGATTTTTACATTTTGAGTTGATGAAGAACGAGTATGGAATTAATCCAGGGAGAGAACATTATTTCGGGGTTATAGATGTTCTTGGCAAGTCTGGGTATGTTAATGAAATTGAAGAGTATATTCAGAAACTACCCTTTGAGCCCACGGTGGATATTTGGGGTTTGTTGAGAGATTATGCTCGGATTCATGGAGATGTTGATCTTGAGGATCATGCTGAGGAGTTGATGGTTGCCCTAGATCCATCAAAGGCTGTTGCCAACAAGATCCCTACTCCACCGCCGAAGAAATACAGTGTCATCAGCATGCTTGAAGGTAAAAATAGAATAGTTGAGTTTAGGAATCCTACTCTTTACAAGGACGATGAGAAGCTCAAGGCAATGAGTAAGGTGGTGAGCTATGTGCCAGATACTAGATATGTTCTTCACGATATCGATCAGGAAGCCAAAGAGCAAGCCTTGCTATATCACAGCGAGCGGCTGGCAATTGCATATGGTCTTATCAGTACTCCTGCGAGGACTCCCTTGAGGATCATCAAGAACCTGCGTGTGTGTGGTGATTGTCACAATGCAATCAAAATCATGTCCAGAATTGTTGGAAGAGAATTGATTGTTAGGGATAACAAAAGATTTCATCATTTCAAGGATGGGAGCTGCTCTTGTGGAGATTACTGGTGAAATAATCAAAACTTCAAGTGCCAGTACTTTTCGAGTCGTATTTGCTGCAGTGATCAGCGGCAACACTAGGATACAATATTGTAGATTCGTTGCTTCAGATTTGCGGTCTTCATGTTCTCATGGTCAAACGGTAGTTGTTATAAGATTCGTAATGATTATCCATAAATCACTTCTTCTGTTCCCTTTTACTGGTATGGTTTGAATAGCTATGCTTGCAATATGTTTTGACTGGTCTTTTTCATGGTCATAGCATATCAAAGCTTCGAGAAAATAAAAAAAGAAAATATGTAAATAATCGAGCTCATAGTTCTCTCTGATTAACCATGTGAAAAGTCCATCACAGTCATGCAGTGGCAATTGTCTAGGTATGTATTCCTTGCGCCTGGTTATGGAAAAAGAAGATTCGGAAAGAATACAAATGGAGAAGAAAGAAGAAAGCTGTTAACGAGGTAACAGGAAAAGAAGATAGAATCTTGAAAAACTTGCAAGGGGGTTTCAGTTGGGTGGTGATGAATGTGGGACGTCGGGGACTTATCTCGAAAGACAGTTGAAGCTGATGATGAGGATGAGCCGTTGTTGTTATATGGGACTTGGAAGAATGTCTCCAGTCCATTGGCATGATCAGTCTCTTGAATGATTTCATCAAACACTAGCTGCCCAAACAGCTCTCACCTTCAAACGCAGCTCTTATTATATTATTAACATAAATCTTGATGACAAGTTTTTCTTCAACGCGATCCCAACACGTCTACGTGTCATCTTCGGCATTAGCTCCTTCTTTTCTTCCCTACCAAGTAAACGCTCCGTTATTTTCACGCTAACTATGATCGGTTACAGCCAGTAGTTCTAATTTATTAAGCTAAAAAATGACACTTTTTGGCTTCAAAATCGGTAACACAGCCCAACCAAAACCGGAAATAGTCGGTCAAGAAGAGACGTCCTGATTCATATAAAACCACCATCATAACTTCCTCTTCCAACAATCGTTCTTTTCCATCTTTCTTCTCAGCACAAACTCTCAGAATTTCTTGATTTATTATTTCTCTAATTCCCTGCCTTTCTTGTTCTTCTCTCAATCTCTCGTGATGGGTACTTCTCAAAGTCGTGAAGGTCGAGATCTTTCCGACTCTGATTCAGAATATCAATCAGAAGAAGAGGTTCATTACGACGCCGTTGATCGGCAAGAAACCCCACAATGCTCTACATCATCAAGAAAAACACTGGATGAAATCGATGCCAAACTCAAATCCCTGAAACTCAAGTACCCAAATTCTAATTCCAATTCCAATAATTCTCTTCCTAATAACCCTGTCAAACTCTATCTCCATATTGGAGGAAACAGTCCTAATGCTAAGTGGGTGGTCTCTGATAAACTCACTTCCTATAATTTCATTAAAAGCTCTAATCTTGATGATGATGATGATGACGATTCTGATGCTCAGGGTTCCAATTCTTTCTGGGTTCTAAGAATTGGGTCCAAAGTTAGGGCGAAAGTTTCCACTCAATTGCAATTGAAAATGTTTGGAGATCAAAGGCGTGTTGATTTTGTTAGCAACGGTGTTTGGGCTTTGAAATTCTTTACGGATCAAGATTATAGGGACTTTGTTACTGGATTTCAAGATTGTATCTTTGAGAATGTTTACGGGCTTGAAGCCACTGAAGAGAACAAGGTCAAAATTTATGGGAAAGACTTTATTGGCTGGCTTAAACCAGAAATAGCTGATGATACCATGTGGGAAGATGCAGTGGACGGTGATGATGATCACGAGGCTGAAAAGACCACACCCTTGCGGGTGAATCAGGATTTAATGGAGGAATTCGAGGAGGCAGCGAATGGTGGTGTTCAGAGCTTGACTTTGGGTGCTTTGGATAACAGTTTCTTGGTTAATGATTTGGGTGTTCAAGTTTTCAGGAATTATCACAAGGGTATTCATGGCAAAGGCATTACAGTGAATTATGATAATCGAAGTGGGATCAATTCTATGCAACTGACTCCGAAAAAGGCTATGCTTATGAGGGCAGAGACAAATATGATGTTGATGAGTCCTTTAAAGGAAGGGAAGCCCCATTCTACAGGAATTAAACAACTTGATATCGAGACTGGAAAGATTGTAACGGAATGGAAGTTTGGGAAAGACGGTACTGAGATAACGATGAGAGATATAACAAATGATACAAAAGGTTCTCAACTGGATCCTTCAGAGAGTACATTCCTTGGTTTGGATGATAATAGGCTGTGTCAATGGGACACGAGGGACAAGAAAGGAGTTGTGCAAAGTATTGGTGATGATTCGCCGGTTCTGAATTGGAGTCAGGGGCATCAGTTCTCCAGAGGAACTAATTTTCAGTGCTTCGCGAGCACAGGTGATGGATCGATTGTTGTTGGATCTCTCGACGGTAAGATTAGGCTGTATTCAAGGTCATCAATGAGGCAGGCAAAGACCGCTTTTCCTGGGCTTGGCTCACCTATTACTCACGTGGATGTTACATTTGATGGGAAGTGGATTCTGGGGACAACTGACACATATTTGATCCTTATTTGCACTCTGTTTACTGACAAAGCTGGCAAGACCAACACTGGATTTAGTGGCCGTATGGGTAATAAGATACCTGCTCCCAGATTACTAAAGCTGATTCCTTTGGATTCTCACTTGGCTGGTGCAAACAACATCTTTCACGGGGGTCATTTCTCATGGGTAAGAACACGTATATGCTCGTTTCTTCGTAATTCTGTGTTTCCTTGCTTCTAAATAGTTCTGAGAATTGCATCATGTAGCATGTGTAGGCAGCAGCTTCATGTCATATCATATTTATTGCAATTTTACTGTCTACTGTGCTTTTCTGTCATTAGGATGCGCAATATCATTGAGAAAATACGAGTTTAATCGGGGATGGGAGTATCTACAGACTGCACATTTGTTTTGATTACACTCGGAGCAGTTGTTTCCCCATACAAATGATTGTTCGCATTGTTATTTTTAGTTTCTAATTGTTTTTCCTCCCAATTAGTGCTGCTGACAACATGATCTTTTATAGATCTAGCTGGTGTTTATATAGTATAGAAACAGTTACATGGACAGGATGTTATTTAAACACCGTTGACGGGTGAACCGTCTTGCTCTTTCATTAGATTATGAATCATAAAGTATTCATCAATGTGTCTAGACTTGACATGTGCCTATCAGTATTATTTCTTTCCAATGCTAATTTTCCTTCCATAACAACATGATTTTTTTTTTATTTTTGTCTGACGTTTGATGTTTTCTTTCAGGTGACTGAGAATGGGAAACAAGAGAGGCACATAGTGGCGACAGTCGGCAAGTTCAGTGTAATATGGGACTTCCAGCAGGTGAAGAATAGTGCGCATGAATGCTACCGAAATCAGCAAGGCCTCAAGAGCTGTTACTGTTATAGGATTGTGTTGAAGGATGAGTCTATTGTGGAAAGTCGATTCATGCATGACAATTATTCCGTCACCGACTCGCCAGAAGCTCCGTTGGTGGTGGCAACTCCCATGAAAGTCAGCTCAATCAGCCTTTCCGGAAAGCGATCACACACCTGATATTGTTCTTTAATGGTTATGATGTACAAACAAATTCTTTTTCCGTTGAACCGCAACTTGTGTTTGATCCTAAGTTGTGCTTGTATTTAGCGTGGCCTTGTGCATCCTTACGAGTATCGAAGGATTCTTTTTCTCTTCTTGTTTGTGTTGGAGCTTGTAGGCATAACATTGTTTTTTAAGTTCCCAAGGGATAGTTCGTCATTTGCATAATAACAAATATAATTGAATTGTGCTGCCGTTGTTGTGCACTTACATTGTGATGGTTTTTGAGCTTGCGTTTCCTAACTAGCCTGTTGATCAAAACCCATAGAGCTGTTTCGACTGGATGGACTACACTATTACAGTAATCAATTATCAGGAAACTTGGGAAATGAGTATGTTTGGAAGTGGTTCCTTCCACCAGGCAGTTTTTGTCTTGTGGCGCTTGTTTATTTGTGTTACGAGGATGTTACTCGCAGTCACTGTCTTAGTGTAATAATTTAACTTGCCAACTTCATCATCCGTCTCGCAGGAGGTTTTCCTGAGGTCCTGCAACATTCTCCTTCCAGTAATCAGATTCCTTTTTTTAAGGAACTGGTCGGTGGGCCATCCATACTTTCCTTATTTTATACAAATATTAGGTTGTTAAATGAAGAAAATGGAATATCCATTTAGCGCACATGTTAAACATGAAGATTGACCCAGTTGACGCGGCCACGCCTTTTCAACACCCGCGCTTATATCTGCGTAAGTTGGTTCGGCATCTTTTTCATCAGGTACCATTTCATGTCAACGTGTAGCGTCCACTATCATCTTTCTCCTTTCAAATTTTCCCTCTATCCAAACAGAAACCTTTCCATTGTTTCCTCCAGTTTTTAATCAAATCCCGTATGCATTTCTTTCAAATAATTATTAAACATGAGTTTTTACAGAGATCAATTAAAATCCTAACTCTATCTAGCAATGCTTCCTCTCTAGAAAAACAATGAAGGAATCATAATTGTACAACGAATATATCAAATCGAGCATACTTAATCATGCCCATTTCATGAAAAAGAATAAACTAACTAAATCCCCAGAGTTTTAGCAGTGGCATAGTTTGAATCATTTACTCCATCGTCATCAGCCATTTTTGCACATCATCTTCTCCAGTTGCTTCAACTCCCAGTAATTCATTCACGTTACCAGATTCTTGGAAGCTACCGCTGCGTTTCTCGTTCACTTTCTGTTGCTGGTGATGGTGATGGTGATTATTACTTGGCTCTTCTAAACGACCGCAAGTATCAGGATATGGGAAATTGAGTTTTGCTCTAGGTCCTCGAAACCTGATAGCGGCCTCATCATAAGCTCTGGCAGCTTCTTCTGCAGTGTTGAAAGTCCCCAACCACACCCTTGTTGCTCGGTGAGGATCCCTTATCTCAGCTGCCCATTTACCCCATGGCCTTTGCCTTACTCCTCTGTAATTCTTCTTCCCTCGTTTTCTCGTCGGCCCCTTCTTGTTATTTCTACGATTACTGCAACTCGACTCTTGATTAACATTTGGCGGGAAAAAGTTACATCCTAAACACCCATTAATCTTGCAAACATTACATGTATCAAGATCCAACGGCGGCGGTATTGGGTTGAGCACGGTTGCGCTAGTAGTAGCCGCGAATTGTGAAGAAGTAGCAGAATAAGGAAAGTGACGATGGAATAAGTCTTGCGAAAAATCCAAGGGCAACGAAGCAGTAACACTACTTGTAGAGCCAGAAAGCACGTTTTCAAGAGCACCAACCATAATAGCAAATTCTTGCTCATGGGTAAGTCGTTGAAGTGGAAGATTCGTCGGCGCCGTCATGGTAAAAGATAAAAACCCAGAGGAGGGTGGAGTTGCAGGTGGCATAAGCTTGTGGCGCTCGAAGGATCTTTGCATGCTACGTAGTATTAAAAAACACCAGAGAATGAAAGGCTTTTCCTTCGGTTGGGGGGCGTTGCTATTTGTAGGCTTGGGATATATAGCGAGGGAGAAAGGGTGGCTGAGTGGTTGATTTAAGTGACTATGGATGAAGGTGGGCGAGTTTCATGAAGCTGAGGCGGATGCCAGCTGTGCTGCGCGACGCATCCTACACACGGGTTTGAAAACGTATAATATATGTAATTCGGACAGAGACACGTGAGAATGCAGGGGGGTAAGTGATGACGTCAGTTGTGGGTGACAAAGCAAAGCAGCAGCTGGGACTACTGACATGGCAACATCAGTTCCTTAAAGAAAGGTACACGCGGCACTTTTGCGACAGTCAGCCATGGGATGACTTGAAAAGGAAATATTCGCAGCGTTTCTCTGGTTGCTGGGGCCATTTAAACGTTCACTCTGGTGTTTTCCCATTTAATGCCTGCTTTTATCTTCCGGAGGGTCCCAGGAAGGAACCTCACCCACTTGGTTCCCTTTCTGATTTAATGGGCCTCCTGGCCTGCTCAACAGTTCACTGGCCCAGGTTTCTGTGAGGCTAAAAGCGGCCCTCCTGTCGGAAAGGAAAAGACGCACATTGGACAAACTACATAGTTGCAGATCCGAAGTGTGATTTAATGTTTTTTGGAAGGAAAGCCGATTCATTTTTGTCATCTGAGAAACATGAAGTATTTATCATCTCCAATACAGTCTTAATTCAGTCAAATAAGGTGGGTTCACATCAAATGTAAAGAGAAATCTCTAATATAGGCAGAGACTAGTAGTTAGGCTAGTTTTCATGGATCAAAGTTACACTTAGGAAAGCAAATATTATGACAACACAGTTTTCAAGGGTATTATATATATATATATATATATATATAAATCTTGGTTAATTGGTCCCTAGTTTGATTCTTGCCAAAATCTTGCTGGTAATCCTTGCTCCGGCACTGGAAATGGCCCGTACTGAATCCCAACTACTGATCCTACCACCGACCACCTGCCACCAACAAGACCTTGTCAAAGAAAACCACATCTGACAAGTAACAAGGAAACAAAATTCAGGACGCCGAATATATATATGTACCTGAATTTAGTAACCAGATGATGGACAAAGATGAGCATTTCCAACTTTGCGAGTTCGTTTCCAGGACAAGCATGCACTCCATTGCCAAATGGAATGTAAATATTGGGCTTTGGAGAAACCTGGTGCATCCATCCCCACAACCCAAAAGACGTTAACAAAGACATTGATTAACATAAGATCACCCAAAACCAACCTGAGCCCATGATCCTTATCATTGCATGTACCTCAAATCTTGACGGGTCAAAGATGTGGGGATCAGGAAACAGCTCTGGATTGTGATGAATACTCCTGAACAGGGGCATCACCTTCCACCCTTTTGGGATCAAGTATCCTGCGTTAAAAATTTTCCGAAATCATGCAGAAATTGAAGGAAAAACTATTAAACAGAGGCAGAATTTCCTAGATATCATGTTCCTGGCTTACCCTTGAATTCAACATCAGTTATGGCCTCCCTGAAGGCAAAAGAAATAATGCTTGCCATTCTTAAACTCTCTAATATAACCTGCAAATTGTCTCGCTAATCGATTATTCATATTCTTTATGCTTTAGGATTACTTGTTTCAGAACTTTAATTGCATACTCTATATGTAAGTTGCATGTTTCTTGTCTGTGCCCATGTCAGGAACTTGTTTCCTCCTTTATTCACTTCATATATTGCCATTTGCTCAGCCTGTCATATCCCGATCATGAATTAATATACATATGCAAAGAGTTTCTGTTGGGCATTTCAAGAACTACAGAATGTTCTCATTTCTGACCTTGACAGCTTCAAAGAGTTTCTTGTCATCATGAAGGAATTTCAGAATCCATGTGAGAGCACTAGCAGTTGTGTCCTGAGCTGCAAACAGTACTCCTATAATGTTATCAGCAATCTGATCTTCAGTTAAAATTTGGCCATTTTCATCTTTAAAGTTGAGAAGACGACCCAGTAGATCCTTCTCCAACAGTCTTTTCTCCCTTCTTTCACTGATTATCTCACTCAGTATTTGATTAAGCCTTTTTCTCGCCTTTTCCATGAACATACCGAAAGAATCAAATATATATCCGCATGGAATAGTATATATGCACTTACAGATAATTGAATTCTTACCAGGAGAGCTTTCTGATAAGCAGTTCCTGGTAAATTTATCGGAAACGAATTGTAGCCTTTGTTCATAGTATGGTAATTCTCATTGAGCTTGTCCTTGTATTTGCAATCCAAGTGACCAAAGATGGAAAGAACGCCCACTTGGAAAGAAAGCTGAAGAGGATCAAGAGAAAGCAAAGAAGCCCACGAATCAGAAAAAGCAAAATAATCCAAAAGAAAGTTATTTCTGATGATAGGGAAGCTTTTAATTAAAATGACATTGGCGAAAACCTTCTTCATTTCATGAAAGGTGTTGACAATATGGCCATTAGAGAATGATCTGAGGGCAGAAATGGTTATCGACTCTATATCAGGAATTCGTTTCCTGCAAGTATCTGGGGATAATGAGCCTTGAACCAGCTTTCTCAATTGATTATGGTAGTCTCCTTGATGGAAGAAGAGGGCAGAAGGCCCAATTAACTTCTCTTTGCTTTCGGGATAAGTTGGCTTGAACAAATGAGCATGAGTTACCAACACAAATCTTGCTGCTTGAGGGCTAGCCAACATAACACATGGGCAACCAAGAATACGGGTCTTGAATATTTCTCCATACCTGAAATGATGTGTTCTTGAATTAAAACAAAAAAGCAATGCTTTTAGCTGTAGAAATATATATATATAAGCTGGAAACCTTAGTTGCTTGGTAGCAAAGAAGACATTAGGATCCTGAGAGTAAAGTTGCAGAGTTTGTCCAACATAAGGCCATCCCATTGAACCTGGCGGAAGCTTAGCTTTTGGTTTTGACACCTTTGCTGAACGCTTCTTGTGATGGATGATCAAAGGATAGGAGATGAGGAGAGTGCAGAGGAAGAGGCATGTGCATGTTAAGATTAAAATAATCTCCATGCAATTAATGAATATATTTGCCACGCCTTTTCAGTTCTGTATGCGAATGAATGATTCTCTGGTTGCAATGCTCAGACTAGCCAGAGGCAGAGCACATATAGAGAATCTGGCGAGCGGAATGTTGGTGTTTATATAGCACAAACACAACATTGCAACCACTCGGGAAGCTCCTGTGAAGGAATGGCCAAAACAGCCTCGAGCTCAACTCCAATTATTTATGAGTTATTTTAAATTTAAGTTAACTAAAATCTGGTCGAACTTAATTTATTTACAGCGTTAGTTATTATAATTGATGGAAGAAAGTTGTGAATGAAAAGGGTCATGAAATTGAGATGGGAGAATGAGGGTAAGGTTAGTCATGCATTCAACCTCGGTAACTACATGATTTCTTCCAAGTACTTATTATTCTATATTTCTCATATGCATTCTTATGGTGACTGATAATTGCATTTAAGAGGGTGATTAGAGAGTAATAATTTGGTTAATTTTAGAATATAAGCTTAAATAATAAAGATAAGGGGGTGTGATGTGTAAATATGGTAATACGAGAGGGTAAATGTACATATATTAAAGAGTTAAATTTCAAGGGGGTGGAGGGGAACGACATGTCAACGGCGTGAGAAGGATGGGTGCGTGGCAGAGGAAGAAATTAGGTTGGAACCGGAGACAGCACATTTGCATTGGTCAACATTTCCATTAAAGGACTTGATTTCAATTTTCCATACAAAATCTCTTTTAGAATATCTTTCAATTTCTTTACCATTATTATAATTATATTTTCTATATCAATAAATATCTTTCAAAAAACACCCAAATAAATAATAACAATTATGATCGAACATATTTGATTTTAAGTTTATAGTGATGTTAGTAGCATTTTATGGTAATGGATGATGGAGGTATAGGGTAGGGTAGCATTTATGGCAAGATTTTCACGAATATATACATGGATAGATACGTAGATATGAAATCAAAGTGCATGGCACTGCATGTTTTCAATGGAATACGTATGTTTTTATAGAGCCTAAGTTCGATCTTTTACTGTAAAATAGGCATGTACCGCACTCTCAAGCAACCCCTATGCCCCCCATTCAATTATTAATTGATGTAACATCTTCTCTTAGCACCTACTTCAATCATCCAATAATTTCCCATCAACTACACTATCAAACTTGTATTATAATAGCATTTGTCCATTTTTGTTGCCAAATTTGCCATTACTTGACCATGGACCTTTCTTCGGCTTTTTGTGGAAACATTAGGCTTGTGTGTAATTTCCCTCCAATTCTATATGTAGAAAGGAAGAGTTTGTATGTATTAAATGGGTTTTACGTAAAAATGGAAATCTAAATGAGAGGGTTATATTGGGTCATGCCTACGTAAATGTTTATAGTGAAATTTTGGCCAAAACCCTTTCTGCTTTGCTTGAAAACATGAAAGGCAATCATGCAAAGTTTAAATGAAGCTTTCTTGGAGTCGGAGAGGGGCAGTAGGGGCATGAGAGAAGCTATCCAAGCCAACCTATGTGTTTGGTTTGCAGGTGATCACAAAAATGATGACGAATCCAAGCTAAAGATCCATCAATATATTCATGTGAATGGATTTAGTGACATGGACGAATAGAAGAAATCAAGTAGGGTATATAGGAATCCCAGCATTAGATATTGCGAGGCGTATCCATGGGGGATTGTGGAAGCTCAGCCTACGCAACACTAGGACTCCCTATATTTGTCCCTTTGGCTGTTTTCCTACTATTCACTTATATCCTAATCAGATCATCGTGACAAGATGCATAATGATCCAAATAGATATGTAAGGTTGCTATCATGCTAAGCATGTCGAATGCTAAGCATTAGGCAGAAGAAGAGAGATAAGTCAAAGAATTGACCATCATTTTCGACTAAGAGTTGCCTCATCCCCACGACTCTCCTGCTTGCAATGTTGAAACACACCCACCCACCATCCTCCTTTCCTGGTTTAGATTAACACACGATAGATCATGATTCATATTTTAACTATATAATAATAATAATCTATTAAGTTAAATCGTCCCATGTAAGACGAATGATTCAATATATTTTTATCATAATCTATTGTGTTCTTAGAATATAAAAGAACCAGGTCGCAATCAAAATCAGTTACTTGTTGCTTCCTCTAACTGCTAATTACAAACGGTATCTTACGACTGGTTACCGAAAAAAGTTGAAACATTTAATGTCAAATATAACTGTACATGACAAGGTTGTCTTCATAATCCCACTTTATTACAAGTCTTGGCTTGGGCTTACTGTTCCTTATGGCTTTCCAATCAAGCTTTGTTTGCTTTCTTCTTGCCAAATTGCTTTACAACATGTGGGTTTACAACTCACCTTTAATTAACAAATCCTGCTTAATTATATAATTAACAATAATAATCCTCTATGATTAAGATTCGCTCTACTTGTAACTTCCTGTCTGTCTTGTCTGAGTTGCATCTCAGTGATTAACTCATACCTGTCATCATTAGATTCTAATCCAACTGCTTTAATCACCCACTTCGTACATGGATTCATGAAGCTCAACGTATGTAGTTTTAGATACTTGTAAAGATTCATGTAGTTGAAAACTGAATTTCTGCAAGATAACGTGTAAAATATCTGGAAATTCAATCCAATGGAAGCAAATATGCTGTCATAGTTGGAATTGCATGTTCTGTGAGGAATATAGGAAACAGCAATACAAAACCTATATATGTATATAATGAATGTCTAGTAGTGATCTGAAATGGGATCATCCTGGATGATGCTACACAGCACACCCACTTACATGCATGAACCAAATCTTGTAAGATTGCCAACTTTTATTTATTTATCCACAGTTGAGCTCATTCCAAATCGTTGTGCATAAATGTAAATGTGGTCCGCATCAATGGATTGAGTTCCAACGATAAGGGTTATTGTTTAAATAAGGTTTCGAGTTCGGACTTTATATATATATATGCAGTAGATTTAGGTAGAGTTACTCTCGCTTCCAAAGAAAGTAAAGACGCCAATGATTCTCAGGTCGAAAAAAGAATGTAATCCGTTTTGGAAGTTTATGCTGGTGGAGTAGATTCAGCAAGTGAAGATGGCAGTGGTGTTTGTAGGTGGGAGGGGCATAGGCAGGCACAATGATGTTGAAATAGGATAGCAAGGAATAGATGATCAATGCCATGAAAAGCTTCTTGTTTGATACTATTTTTGTAACATACGGCGGATTCTGTAATCATTTTGATTGTGATGCGCATTAAAACATGCCAGATTTGACGTGCCTTTTACTTAGTTTATTAAAAATATTAAAATCCATCCTATATTATCCAAAAATAATTCTTGTATCATTCAAATTTATTATATATAATTATGAATTTATTAATTAATAATATGATTATATATATCAGTTTTATTAAATATTAATAATTCATTAATTTTATATTGATTAACATATAATTATTATTAATTATTAATATATAAATAATAATTAATAAATATTTGATATTTAATAAAAATTAATATATATCATTATACCATTAATAAATTTATAATCTTAAATAATGAACCTTAACCATACAAGAATTTCTTCTATATTATCATATAACTTATTTGATATATAAAATTAATGAATTAAGATTAATTAAATTTGTATCAAAAACTTATATATTTAAAGTATAATTTTAAAAACATGTTAATAAGTTAAATCTATCTACTCTTTGGAACCAAAAGGTGATGCCCTCACCCCAGGGGCCCCCACCGTCCGACCCGACAGGCATCGTGAGGGAGGTAAATCACGGTACTCCAGCGGCCTCCTAGATAGGGATCCAGGTCTTGGTGCCTACAAGGAGTCCACCCAGAGGGCGTAACTCTCACACTGCGGCTGTCAAGACTCGAACCGTTGCTCTTTGGTACCAACACCACACCCGAGTACCAACTGGGCTACACCCGTACGGGTAAATCTATCTACTCCTTATAGTGTCATGTCGATTTATAAAAACTCAATCCATTTATAACTCTTTAATTATGACATTCTTAATTGTATTAGAATAATTTAATCTTTTTTATATGTAACTCGTATAATTTTAATATATATTTTTATATATTCAATATAAATATAAGATGATAAGTAATATTTATCAAATCTTTTATAAAAAGATCGATACCTGCTACGAAGCTCAATTCTATTATAACGTTTAAAATTTCTCAGTAAAATTCTAACTGAATGCTTGACATCGTAAGATGATAGATCCAAGGCTAAGTCCATGATAAATCTATGAAATTTGAAACCGAGAATCCTGCTATTCTTCCATGAGCAAGGACTTTTCAGAATGGAAAGTAACCTTCAAGCAATAGCTTGATAGTTAGTTATATGTTAATTCCCAACCATTTTCAGAAATACTTGGAAAAGCTTACCCTTGCCATTGATATTGCAATTTCGTTTTCACTAGGATCATTCTACAAACTGGTCCCGCAATTCCATGCTCTACTGGATGGGTCCTTTTGTTTTCATGGTAAGTGGTGATGGATCCTACCCATCTGTCAGAAATTGAATATATGATATCATAATTAACCAGGCAAGCCAAGGTTGTTGGATTGGTAAGATTGAAAGCTGACGAGCAGTTGTAAGCTTCTTATTGTTGCTACGTTGCTTTGCTTCATAATCTGCAATGATAAACACTTTCCTTTCAGAAATCAAACTTCTACGTAAGCTGCTTGACATTAAAGAAACAGAACAAGCTAATTGAGTTCATGCCTGGAGCTTGACTTTCACTTGTCCAAATGTCTTGCTACTAGACCAGAGAAATTGCTACTCTGCTGCATACTTGGCTTGTGGAATCTTTGACATTCACATTTTTCAATAAAGGTCAGAAAATCACATTTCAAAGAATTCTATTATCTAATTCTGATTGTTACAAGAATATAGAGGATGGAAATAGGCTTTCAGACTCTGAAAAACTTCATGCATGCCAAGGAACTGATAACCACCAAGTCAACAGGTCGTGGGGCGAAAGTTATGCAGCCTGAATGATTTACTGCCCAACATATTTGAACTGATTGCTTCATCGGTCAAAATCTCACCTATGGCACTCTCATGACCCCATCAACATGCTTTCATAATAGTTCAATAGTCTGTCAGCTTTCAACACACGAAACAACTGCATTGATTTATCCTTGGAAACGATTTTCCCTTCATTAGAAGTCTCTTCTTCACTGAAAACTGCTTTAATGGTCGTTTTTGGCTCCAGATAACCACATAGAGCGAGCAACTACGGTCCAGATAATAAATAGTAATGCATCCTTGCATACTTCAAAACTATGTTGGAATGTCACTGCAAGTCTGTTACTCAATGCAGATAACAATTCATTTGCATACTAAAGTTTATCGTTTCTACGCATTGCATCAATCGGTTTCTCATCTATCAGAAAATCAGGCTTCAATAGACTCTTCTGCATCACTCCAAACAGTGATAGGATGAATTAATGAATTGGAGAAAATTGGAGAGGCTATGGATTAATGAACGGTAAGCTAAATAAGCAGGTGACACGCCATTATCATCAAACAACGCTAAACCATCATCAGAATATCTAAAAGAAGCAGACTTGAACTTGAATTTTACATCGAATTGATAGGTTGCGTCCTTACTGTGCTTATGAGTGCAAGTTGAAGAGCAGAAATATTGGATAGTTCCTACTTTCGCGAAAAAGCTGAAGCTGGACAGAGGATTTTCACCTCTATACATTGCCGTGCCATTATCATCTTCACGAACCTGTAATATTCATTCGCCTCTTTGTATAAAAAGTTACAACCTCTGCTCCCTGAAACAAAAAGAATTGTTTGAACCCGACGGCGAGAGAGGGAGAGCTCATGTTGATGACAACCACTAATTATATCTGAGAAACTATATATTGAAATAAAAAGAATTATTTTACAATCAATCATCTTGCTATTATACACAAGGCACAGAATTTCCAAACCCTAATTCTAACGAGAGAAGATCGACCACTTTCAACGTGATTGCATTGGAAAGGCTTGCTCCTTGCATCTCCATGATCGAGTCTTCTACTGGGGAAGATAAAGGACCACGCATGTCGCCCTGTTTTGGTGCATTCGAGGCAGATGACTTAGCGCTCAACTTCGCAAATGTACAATCCTGAAATTGGGAAAACCAAAAAAATTGACACCCCAATTCAGAATTGCCTTGCTTGACATCAATATCCAGCAAATGAACCGAGGTTCAATTATATGTAAATTACATAATCACTGTCTGACTAATCAGCCCCAGCTATCTTCAACCTTTAACTGTGCCACTCAGCTTAAGTTCCCTCCCTCATCTTTATCTACAAAGTTCTGATCAGAAACCTCTGCGGCATACCAAAGACTTTTGAAGAGAGTCTGAAAGATGCACCCATAAGCAATACATATGAATAAATTGAATTATCTAAAGCTAGGAAGAAACTGCAGTAAATAGCATGTTTTAAGCTTATGGACCAAAAGAACTCTTGAATCTTGTCAAAACAAGTTACACTTGAATGCATAATTAAAAAGTAGAAAAATTGCTGGTTTACTGCCTAACCAACTACCTGGCTTTGTGTAATTTGTAACATTTAGATGTTCGTGAAAAACAGTCAGAAAAATTGTCCTCTGACATTGACAAGAACATAGAATGAAAATAAGCCTTCAGTGGTTATGACACTCAGATCGGGAATTTTGAGTTCATTCATCAAAGGAATTTAAATCTACCAAGTCAAACAGGTCAAGGGATGACTATTATGCAGCGCGAACGATTTATTCAAACCGAGAGATACCAAGCCAATAAAAAAAGAGGCATGATAAAAATTCCAGGATATGTTGTGGGGTTAATACCCGAGACAGTGGTAGCAGAATTATGACAGCATGGACTGCATGCAGGGTTCTGTGCTGAACGACTTGTACCCCCTCCTTGAATCCTTTCACTAGAGATACACCCCACGCCTACAGAAGGAAAATGACTTATCTATGGATTTTCTTGAATAAAAACAGAATCGGAGGCGCTCTCCAACGGAGGCTTGTTTCAAGTAGAGTCAACATCATGATAGGAACCATCTTGTAGAACTATAACTGAAACATAAGCAAAGTTGAAGATGAAACAAACAAAAGATATGACCTCCTGAAGCAAGTAGGACAACGAACATGAACAGGATGTTGCAATGTAAGGGATCTAGTGAAAGCTTATAATTCTCTCCTCTGTAGAATGGCAATTTGTTTCCCTTGACCAGAAGTAAAGATAAAAAAAAAAACTTGAAATGCTGTAATTCTGACATAGATAGGAGAAAAGAAAAGGAGAGAGGAGGTTCCTAACCTGGTGCGATGAAGAAATACAAACATCGGTCGGCTTAGCCTTGGAGTAGCATGGAGGTTGTAAGATGTCACGCCAAGCAATGGCGTGGCGAAACTGATAAGCAAATGAGACTTCTTCTAATGAACCAACATATAGATTATTCTTCTCATCTGTCCGCACTGCAGAAGGACGGCACTGCCATTGATAATATTACATAAACATCTAATCAAAATAAGCAATAGAGAATTTTGTCAGTTAAACATAAAATCTCATGAAGTGTTCACGTTTTTGCAAGGAACGAAAGAAAGAAGTGAACTTGGGGCATTGATATATGTTAATTGTCGCAGGAAGTTCACCATATTTGGCATCTAAACTTGTAAATGAAACTAAATGTAGAGACTGAAGAGGAACAAACAATCTAATTTGCAGGAAAGCTGGATTAGAATCACAATAAAAACCCATACAATAGAATAGATGGAGCTGATGTGAGTTGAAAGATCAACCAGCCGACAGATAAAATGAGTAACAGATGATGCTCCTTCAATTAGCAATATATATATATATATTTATGTATGTGTTAATTTCTTGAACAGAAAGAAAGAAAATACCGTAATGGCAGAACGGCAACACCACCAGTCGACCATTGCAGCGGCTGAACCATCGGAACATTCCGCCTTTGGTTCTCTTGCTCCTCCTCCTCCTCCATGGATGTTATTATCGTAATAGGATTTTATCTTAATAATTGTATCCAGAGAAAAAAGGCGCAGTGTTTTTGTAACGAAGAGATTGTACGGAAGGATCCGATCCACATGGCATCACTTTTACACGTGTAATTTAAACCTTTTTAATTTCAAAATAATTATTAAAACAATGATTTTTAATGAATGATTAATGAAAGTTTATTTTAAAATCAAATACAAATATTTATTATAATTAAATTAAATATGTTAAAGTCCTATTCTAATTTAAATAATTATTAATTATTGCTTAATGGATTATATTATAAGTATACAATTTTTATTCCAAATTAACAATGATTGTCTCTACAACTTCAACATACGTGGATTACATTTTTTTACCTAAAGAAATATATGATATATATATATATATATATATATATATATATATATATATATATATATATATATATATATTATTGAATTTTTGAAGTTAATTTTATCACTATTTTTTGCATTATTTATGAAATAATTTATATTATTCTATTCAAATTTTATATGAAATAAATTGAAAAATTATGATAAATTTAGATATTTAAAATATTAAAATAATAAATTAAAATATTAAAATAAAGAAATAAAATTTGCAAAATCTAAAAAAAGGGTCAAAGTTATATATATATATATATATATATATATATATATATATATATATTACACAAAGAACGCTAGGCATGCTAAGGGAAAACAAGTACATAAAAGGAGAGAAATTAATCTGATTTTGGTGAATTTTGGCGAACCGAACAAGCAACCGCCATAGCCCATTGCTTCAATTTCGTCTTCACCGCATCCAGATCGTCACCTAAATTATCATTAACAATTAATCAACTCTTCATTTTCAATTTAATCCATTCATTAACTATCCATACTGCAATACGTACCTGCCTCAACGAAAGAAGTAGAACTCGAAATACTATCACTCTCCGATAATATCGAAGACCAAGAAGATGATCTAGATAAACTATTACTATACTGTTTATTAACAGCACAATAAAACCCTAACGCTGGCAAAACATCCAGCAACTTTGGATCCAAATCATCATCATCATGTCCAAACCCAAACCCTAACTCAATACACCCTTTTAGCTCCTCCAGATCATCATCCGTGACACTCATGTTACGGCGTCCTTGTTTGCAGTACTTTGACTTTCTTCTCAGCCAATTCTCCTCCCTCTCAATGTCCGGAGACCAGGACATCTGCTTGTACAGCGGTGGTGGCGGCGGATTTGACATGGGAAGAGCCGCGTGGAGTGCGCTCCTCCTACTGTTAATTCTTTCTTCCCCGATGTTGTTATGGAAAGGAGCGGGAGGTTTGGTGTTTAAAGAGGTTACGCAGACAAATCTAGCTGGCGGTGGGGGCCACAGTCAGAATTATAGAGTTGTTCGCTATGATGTATTGTTGTGTTTTCCTTAATTGGCAATGGTCAATGCCTTCCTATATTACCTTATAATATAATTTTTCGACTCTTATATTGGCTTTTTCAATTTTCTTATTTTGTTGAATATATTGTTTTCATGCATAGAACAATAAAAATATTAAAATCAATGAATTTTATAATACAAAGTTATTTTGTTTAATATGAAAATAAATTATAATTATTCATATATTTTATGGATTAATTAAATTAGAATAAACATTTTAATGTTTACCTAAATATCTAATGGCTTGATCTTGAAGAAACAGAATGGTTGGTCAGGTCGGGAAGCTTGTTCGTATTGAATCTTTACAGGTGGGAAGTTGTCCAGCTTAGGCGAGTTTGCTACAGAAACTAACAGGTTGGAGCTTCGAATGACGAGGACTCCGCATGATTATCTTCCTTTTTCTTTCTCTTTTGGATTCGCCTTTGGAATGCTTCCCATCAGCCAGTGGGTTGGCATCCTTTTTATACAGATTGGCAAACCAACCCTTCTGATATTCCTGAAAATTTGCCATCCAGCTCAGTCTACAGGCTCACAGCAACTGCTAAAACCATGAATAGGTCCTCATACTTCTGTGATCATTGAATTCAGCAACAACGCACAAGCCGAATTCAAAAGAGTCAACAGATTTGAATCTATTCCAGTTTACATCCTTTTGCTAGCTCCAAGCCTTAGCTTACATGGTAATCGATTTATTACATACGCAAACGAATCAAATTCCAGTGGAAGTTTTATGACCCACAAGTGAATCACACACATTTGTCCATGGGTAGAGGCAGAGGCGGGGCAAAGGGGTGGCTACCCTGCCCTCCGACCATCCTCTTGCCTCAGGTCAACACCTTTTGCCCCTCCCATTCCCTCAAAGCTGTACCCTAACTTTGAAATAATAAGATGCTTGCGTCAGATATTTATATTAACATCATGAACATGTATCGTCTTAAGGAACTATGCTTGCTTTACGGAGTTCTTGGATTGTGCTGGTCACCTTTTCTCGATTCTGATTTACTTGCTTTGCCTATACTGCTTAGTTGAGCTGACTTGATTGAGGTGGTCAAAGAGAACGTAACGGTCATAAGCGGTTGTCTACGACCCAAAGTAACAGGCGCTCGTGGCCTAATGGATAAGGCATCTGACTTCTAATCAGAGGATTGTGGGTTCGAGTCCCACCGAGCGTGTGTAGCTTTTCATATTTGCCACTCTCCATGTTTGAAGGCCGTGAGGATCCATAAACTACACAGGCAAGCGGCTTCTTTCTCTTGCTTGAAAGCAAGCGATGGTTTCTTCTTCTATTCTACCTTCTTCGACTGCATTCCGTTCTCCACCTGCACCTCTTTCCTTTTCACACTCGGCCTCCCTCAGCCTCCCCTTTCCCTCCAAAACCCTGACCCCAACTCTCCCTCTCAAACCCCTTCCTTTTTCTCCTTTCAAGGTTCTCTGCTCCCGCAATTCTTCAGGTAGCCCTATCAAAAGCGCTCGTCTTTGTTTCTTATCGGTGTCTTATTTATTTATTAGTTTTTTCTTTCGATTTCTCGTTCATTCGTTTTTTAATCGTGTACTCGTGAATTCGTTTTACAGGGAAAAAACAATACAAAAAAAGAATTCCTGCTGCTGCTACTCCTAAATCTGATCCAATTTATCATAATCGATTAGCTAATTTATTTGTTAATCGGATTTTAAAAGATGGGAAGAAATCTTTTGCTTTTTACATTATCTATAAAGCTCTAAAAAGGATTCAGGAAAAGACCTCTTCGAATCCATTGCTTGTTTTACGTGAAGCAATGCAGCAAGTGACTCCTGTTGTTACTCTTAAATCAAGACGAGTTGGTGGATCCACCCATCAAGTTCCTGTTGAGTTGGGTTCGGTACAGGCCAGAGCTTTGGCTATTAGATGGTTGTTGAATGCTGCCCGCGAACGTCACGGTCAAGATATGGTTTTTAAGTTGAGCAATGAGTTGACGGATGCTGCTAAAGGTAGTGGCAATGCTGTCAAGAAAAAGGAAATGGTTCACAATATGGCTGAGGCAAATCGAGCTTTTGCACATTTTCGTTGACCCTGTGATTTTGAAAATTTTGTGCTGTGGGAGTAGATTAGGAAACAAAGTTAGATCATTCAGTTTTCTATATGTATACGGTTAGATAGTTCTTGATCCTGTTATTAGTTTTTTCCTTGTCATAGAGAAACTTTGTTGAGTTGGCTTTGTTTACTTAAGTTTCGCCGTTCACTATATTTTGTTCTTGTGTTGTTGTTAGGAATTAGGTGCTTACATATCAATGGTTGTCTGTGTTATGTTATGCAGAAGCTTATCTATTAGTCTTTTCTGGTCACCATTGGTCGAATCTTGCACATGTGAGGCGTTTTGTTTTCTATGAGGAAATTAGTTATGATACGGAATACACAAGTAGAAATCCTTCGAGAAGCTTTACCTGTGTCTTTCTTTGTTTGTGGCTGTTCATGAAAGAAGTTCAAATAACAGCGATGGTTGTTGATAATTGTTGGTCACTGAGCTTGGCGTTGTTGTTTTGGTTTCTGCTATCCTAGTGGTTTCCGAAATAGATATTTTGCCAATATGTTGATGGGACATGTAACGTAAGAATTTCAGGGAGGATATGATACTTGGCCATATCTTCAGCAATGCAATTCGCAGGACTGTAATAGCCAGTAGCAGAGCAAGTTATTTAGAGTGGTTGTTTGGCAAACTTCAATGGAAGTTAAATGAAATTTGACCAAGTGCAATAATCTTAGTTGAACTCCGTGCAAGTTTGTGCTGGATTTGCAGTTCGGTTCATTGATGGGATTGGGATTGCAGGAGAAGAACGATAAATAATGGTTGGATACCATGACGAGGGAATCCTGTGCCTACAATTGGGAAGGTCCTACAATCATAGTCAGGTCAGGTGTCGTAGGAATTTCTTTTTAATGCGTGCTATCTGGGTATGGCCATCGGGTGCTGAACCATTCTTTTTATATAGGAGAAACCAAGAATATAGATTTCCTGCTCATTATTCTCGTCCAGGGTGATCTATGCATCGCAATCCAATTAGGATATAGGTCTGTTCTCCTTCTAAACTTAATTTAGGAATTTTATGAGTCGTTTGTAAATAGTTGATAGTTTTTGTATGTGATGAGCATATATCTCTAAAGGCAGGTGAAGAATCGGCATTAGGTCCAACACTGTCATGTCTGAAGAATTCAATAAGGGGGTTTTGGTCGGTTCTTCATGAAGCTGGCTGCTGTTATAAGGGACTCTCGAAACTCTTTCGAGCCGCTAATCCTTATAGCGTGATTTGGCTTTATTCCATTTTGTTTGACCTAATCTAATTTATAACTTAGGTTACAAGCAAACTTGTGCATGTCAACTTCAAACAGATGATTCAGGTTTCAGGGTCCCTTACCGGCTGCAATTGCAGCCACAATGGGACTTCTTACCACGTGCGTACCATTAACCTCATACCACCACAGATATCCATAATTCCCAAAATAGTCGCTCTTTGGACTGGCATCATCAGCTTCCAAGTCGATCTCAACTGTCAGGTTAAACTCTGCTTTGCTATATTTTGCTGCGAAGGCAATGGTTGTTGGTTGCACAACTGCTTTCATGCCTGTAGGAGTTTCCAACATTGCATTATAAACTGAAGCGCTGTCTTCTACATTCATCAGCACCCTCTTGAATGTGGAGGTGGTGGTATTCGTATGGTTCAAAATGACCATGAAAGAAGGATAATTAAGATCGAAACTAGCATGACTACAAGTAAAATTTGGCGTTCCTATGATGGTATGGATTTGCTTGCTTGTGTAGTTCAATGCACACAAGTACTTGATGTAATCCTCCACCTCAATATCATACACTAGTCCTGGATCCATGGCTTTGTTAGGATCCAAATGCCCAGCTCCAAAGTCGAGAGGTGTACCTGCAACTCCTGTGGTCATATCAATGATTACGCCATTTGCATTATCCTTGGTATATGCAGTAGTCATCATTGCTGATCTGATAGCAGCTGGGCTCCAGTCACGGTGAACAGCCTTGAGCAATGCAGCTACACCTGCGGCATGGGGGCATGACATTGATGTGCCAGAGACAATTGCATAATCAGTCAGCAAGTAATCATCCTCACGAATTGGTGCAAAGCCTCTGTTAGGAACCCATGCCGCTAAAATATGATACCCAGGAGCTAATATGTCAGGTTTAAGAATCCATGGGGATCTCAGATCAGGTCCTCGCGAGGAAAAGTCGGCCACTTTTGGAGCTGGTTTTGTGCCGAACACAGTTTTGCCAAACTCAACACTGACTGTTGCATTTGTTGTGTTGAGTATATATTTCTTGATCATATCCCCATCTTTTGTTTTCACTAACACAATTGGCTGATAAAAGTAATCTGGACGTTGAAACTCCCCATCATCCTCACTGAAGATACCTCCAAAAGCTCCAAAAATATCTGGACCATATCTGTCTGTTTCTGTTTGAAAGCCAGTTGATTCATCAGAATGGTCACAGAAGATGAACTTGCCTTTGACATCTTTGTGATCTAAAGAATTCCAATCACAAACTTCTTTGCTACGGTTTCCACGTCCAAAATATAAAGGGATTCTAGATACAAACAGGTTCTCTGGATAGAAAGATTGTCCTGTGAAAGTCAAGTCTCCATCTCCGAATGTAATATGTGCAGCAAACTGACGGTCGATCGTTCCTGCACCAACTGTTGTTATCCAAGGTGCTCCATTGAGCATAGTGTATCCATGTGGACCTGCATTTCCAGCTGAACATACAATAGGTATCCCCTTTTTTACAGCTGCATATGCTCCTATAGCTATTGGATTCCCGAAAAACGAAGTCTCAAAGAAACCCAAGGACAGGGACATGATGTCAACACCATCTTCTATAGCTTGATCCATACCAGCAAGCACATCAGTTGCTGCAGCATCATAGGCGTTGATATCATTGCTGTTGAACAGGACTTTGTACATAGCTATCCTGGCCGACGGAGCAATCCCAGTTGCTCTGCCTTCAGCATAACCGAAATAATCAGCATGTTGCACGACGCTTCCAGCAGCTGTTGATGATGTGTGGGTTCCATGCCCCATGAAATCCCGTGGAGAATCATAATCATCTGTCTTTGATATGTTTAGCCTGTAATGCTTCATCCCTTGGCTGAACTTACGTGCCCCTATCAGCTTTTTGTTACAATGGGAAGTGTTGAAATCTGTTCCAGTTTCGCATAAGCCCTTCCAGCGCTCTGGCACTGGAGGCATGCCTTTGTCATTGAAGCTCGAGCTTTCTGGCCAAATTCCAGTGTCAAGAACACCAATTATAATATCATCACCAAACTTGCTTGCAGGCCATAGTCCAGTGTGTTTGTTCAGTCTGAGAAATTTGGGAGTGTGTGTGGTATGGAGATGGCCAAATGATTCAGGAAAGGTAGCAACATGAGCAGGCAAATTTTCTATTTCGTCAAGTTGGTCTTCTGTCAGCACAGCACTAAATCCCTCCATTACATGCTTGTAGGAGTAGAGATGGGCAGGAAACTTGCCATCTGGAGATGACAGAGATGACAGGGTTGACATGTACCAATCGTGGTGGGTTGAGAAGCCTGCTGGCTTCGCTGATTTGTCCATGTGGATAATATAGGCCTTACGACCATTAGAAGTAGGCGATGATTTGGCAATTGTGATAAGCAGCAAGACTGTCAGCAAAAACTTGGAAGAATTAAACTGGCCCATTTCACAGGTCAGTGGATATCAGATATGGGAAGTTAGGATTATAAGGATCTTTATACACACACGCGGACACATACTTCTCTTAGTTAGAAACAAGATCTAACTTTGTTCGATGAAATCAAGTGATACATAAAGTAGTAACAGTAACATTGATATCTGAGTTATAAACATAACTACAAGCGGCATGAAAATTTACAAAGAATAATAATGTAAGATAGTAGGAATTCATGCTTGATAGGATTGATATTTACTAAGCCGGCATCATCCATGGATACTCGTATTTATTTGCTTAGATTCTCATAATCTAGAATCTCACAATCCTGTAGCCGGCTGAATTGTTTCATTCACATGCTAGATCATATCTCCATATCATAAACTTGGAACAACAGGATCGTTATAAAATTACTTTAAGTTGCTGCATCAGGCCATCTCTACAGCTGATGCAAGAGAATTCCATAGTTATGCCTTAATCCGTGCTTCTCCAACTTTTGAAGTTCATTAAATAAACGAAAGACAACGTATCTGAATGATTTACTTGATAAGTTATGATCCACTCAAATCCAGCAAGGGATCTGCAGAAAACAGCAGAACATGGACATGGACTTGAGATTGCTTTCTTACCCACCATATTATTATTGTTGCAGTCAAGTTTCATGGTACTATAGTATAAACTAGCTATAAACATAGGATGTATTTGACATTGCTTTTTGAAAAAGTAATGCCAAACGGACCCTACATATGTTTGAAGGGCATGCTTGAGGCTTGCAAGTAAGGGCCACATGGGTTAGTGGGCACTAATACATGCCTTTATATTGGCATTTGCCTTCAGGAAAAAGCAAAAAAAAAAAAAAAAAAAAAGATTGGTTATCATTGAGTACAGGAAGACAATGCAGATGAGCCTAAACCCACCACAAAGCCATAGCTCTTAATGTACAAGCAGGCAGAAGTTAAATGAGAAGATGAAAGAAAACGAAGACAAGACACCCACAAGGACGTGATAATGAAAGACATGAAGTAAAAGGGAAAGCAATGTTTATGGCAAGCATTAATGACAGACGGGGTAAAACCAAGTTGAAGGTTACTTTCAGCTGCAATCTTTTGAGAGAAGGCTAGCCACTGGCAAACGAGTTGCTATTTAGTTATCTAATGACAAGTCTTTGTTGCT
This sequence comes from Dalechampia spathulata, assembly GCA_948192965.1. NCBI lineage: Eukaryota > Viridiplantae > Streptophyta > Magnoliopsida > Malpighiales > Euphorbiaceae > Dalechampia > Dalechampia spathulata. The sequence goes on along the minus strand of CANYBF012587032.1, from coordinate 17,481 downwards.
TCCAAGCATTTCCTTTCCCATCTTCAATCTTCTAAGAAAAGAAAACGCTGTCAATGCCATGCTATGTATACGTATTTTGTACAAATTTCAAAGAAAAAGACTTGTTATAACTTCTTATGTTATATTTAGAAATTCCTTGTACGGAATCGTTATCTCGAAAGAACAGATAAACATATGTTTTTGAAATTTGAATCCTGACTGACGATCCATTTTACAGTATCATTGGATTAAGATCTGCATGCTGGAACCTTTGCTTTAAAGTCATTAATTCAAATTTCAATCACAGACTATCGCCTGGATTACCACCACCACATCACTTTAGCCGGATTTTATGTGCCATATGACCTTCTCAGTGCTCCACTCTTCCTCAATAGTCAAACACTAGTTACTCCATCAAAACACCCTTTACATGAAATCAACCCAACCCATTATTCATCTTTAAGTTCTGATTTTCTTTAGTATTTGTTGTAATGTTGAATGATTAAGGAAAAAAAATCTGTTGGAAAACCTCCTGTCCCACAAGTTATGTTATATTGATTTGGTAAATGATAGTGATTTCCATGGTTGAAGAATTACTGATATCTGCCATTCCATGAATGTGGCTGACATCAAAGCAACTAACAATATGATAAAAGATATCGTTTTCTAAAGAAATAACAATAAAAAAAGGAAGGAACTTTTCCAACCGCCCGTCCCTGACCTTCCTTATATAATCACTTCCATGACTTGTTCTTGGTTCTTTCCTTCAAAAAATTCTGCTTTCTTTCTCCAATTTCTCTTCTGTTGGTTTTGAATGATAATTTTGGTACATAACAAAACTCCATAACCAACAGAAGTGGACAAACTCCAAAAAAGAAAGACCAACAATGCATTTGCAGGCAAGTGGTTCTCATGCACCGTTATCGTTTCCTTCTCTTTTTTTCATTTTTATGGAAAAATAACTCAGCTTTCACCTCTGCAGAAAACTTTCTTTCTTGCTTCTTTCTTAGCTGCACCTTTTCTTTTCAGTTTCTCCATTGCTCTTAAGGTAGTTCTCTTTCTACCTTTTTCTTGTTTCCTCGTCTTCTTCATCCAGATTCTTTGTTAGTTTATAACTGGCTTTGTTGCCATGTTCATTCAGGAGGGTCAAACATGTGTATCAAATAGCAACTGTGACTCAGGATTACACTGTGAAACTTGTGTAGCAAATGGGAATGTACGGCCTAGATGCACGAGAATTCAACCCATAAATCCGACTTCAAAGGTTTCCGCCTGTAAATTTTCGAACTTTCCATTTTCAAGATCATCATACAATTTTGCTTATGGTTTATTTGGTTTTTGGGTTGGTCTGTTTTGAGCAGGTAAAGGGTTTGCCTTTCAATCATTACACATGGCTTACAACCCATAATTCATTTGCTAAGTTAGGAGTTAGGTCAGCTACCGGGGCTGTACTCCTCACCCAGATGAATCAGCAAGATTCCATTACTGATCAGCTTAATGTATGTTCTCTTCTCTTTCACTCTTCTTTTTGCTTCCTTGTTTGGATTCTACCATGGTTGCTTTTCCATGTGAATGCTGGTTCTGTTCATCTGCAAAGCAATCCAAAAAGTCCTTGTGTGAAATGGATTATTCAAGCACAACAGATGGGTACTTTAGTATTTTAATTTTGGTGGTTAATCTTAACAATTGGGGATTATATAAAGATTCTGGTTATTTTAATAGTTAACTTGTCTTTTCCAACAACCTAAGTTAAGGATAGATGATAAGAAGAAATACTTAAAATAATTGCTGTCAACTTTTGCAGTAGACATTTATTCCCACTGAATTGAGCGCGATAAATGGTTTCCCTCGGAAAGAGGTTTGATTTTCATAATGGTTTTCACATGTGAATGTCATTATGAGTTTTGGTCATGGAAGGTTAAAGATATAATAATATAATCTTGAGTCTAAGCACATGCTTAATATATAATAAACAAGTTGCCAAGAGTAGGTGAGGAAAACCTCACACGAACTTTCCATGTAATGAGGAAAACATTACATTTTGCATTCGTATGGGGCTGGTGTGTCCTCATGCAGATGAAATGCAATATAGAATAGAATAGCCACTACCTTACCGGTTGTATTATCCTATATGCTAAAGTAGAGAAAACAGGCCAATTGCCAGGTGAGTAGATGACCGAATATTTAGATTGGTAGATGAAAGTTCTTCCTTTTTGAAGAATTTGTTAAGAGAGTTGGGCTGGTATTGAAATGGTCAGTTTGTTATTTGTTCTTTTCTGTTTAACCTTTATTGACCAAACATGGTTTTTATAATGCAGAATGGTGTCAGAGGGTTGATGTTAGATATGTATGACTTTCAGAATGACATCTGGTTGTGTCACTCATTTGGAGGAAAATGCTACAACTTTACAGCTTTTGTAAGTGCTGAAATGAAGTTGGGAAATTTACATTGCTTACCATCCTTAATTCCTTGCCTTTTGTTGGCTTGTCATTGTTGAATTCATGAATGTTTTATGCCTCCAATTGATAAAGTATGAACACTTCCCCTTGATAAAGTATACGCTTTGGAAAATGAAACTGAAATGTATAAGAATATTGATAGTAGATTATGCACTGTACTTCTGAATTGTTTATGCTTTGATGCGACAGCAACCTGCCATAAATGTTTTAAAAGAAGTTCAAGTATTTCTCGAAGCACATCCATCAGAGATCGTTACCATTATAATTGAGGACTATGTTACATCCCCAAATGGCCTGACAAAGGTGTTTAACGCTGCTGGCCTGAGGAAATACTGGTTTCCAGTCTCTCGAATGCCGAAAAATGGTGGAGATTGGCCAACTGTAGATGATATGGTGCAGAAGAATCAGCGGTTGGTGGTTTTCACTTCCAAGTCAAGTAAGGAAGCATCTGAAGGAATCGCCTATGAATGGAGATATGTAGTAGAAAATCAATGTAATCCTTCTATTCTTTTGAACCTGGACTCTACTATTAGTTAACCAAAGAAGTTAAAAGGTTGTTTGATCCTGAACTCACAGATGGAAATGGTGGAATGATAGCTGGTTCGTGTCCAAACCGAGCAGAGTCGCCTGTCATGAACACAACAACAAGGTCATTAGTCTTGGTAAATTACTTTCCTAATTCGCCAGATGTAACCCAAGCTTGCAAGCATAACTCCGCTCCCTTGAAGAAAATGGTAGAAACATGTCATGCAGCAGCTGGTAACCGGTGGCCTAACTTCATTGCAGTTGATTTTTACAAGGTATGGATGACAAGCACCAACCTGTACATGGATTTAACCGAGAGTTGTTGTACATCTACTAATAATTTTGCACGTAAAACGTTGGCAGAGAAGTGATGGTGGGGGAGCTCCTGAAGCTGTAGATGTTGCTAATGGTCATCTAGTTTGTGGTTGCGGAAATATTGCTGTTTGCAAGGTCTGCAACCCTTCTCTCAATCTCATGCTTGCTTATATCATTTTCACTTAATAAAGTATTGATTTATCTACAAAGAACGATAGAGAACATTAAAAGTTATTATTTTTTAAGGAAAAAATCATAATTAAATGATTATTTATGGATTTTTTTTTCTCTTTGGCAGCCAAATATGAGATTCGGAGAATGTGAGGTGCCAGAGCCTGGTGTTGCCCCAGGCCCTGGTACTGTGGCACCTGAAACCAGCTTTGCTTATTTGGAAGAAGGAAGATCCATTAATACATGGGGTCGGCTATGGCCAATCCTGTTGGTACTTTTCTTGTAAATTGTGAAGACGTTTCTTTTTTTTTTTTTTTTTTGAGTCAAAAATGATTAATAGGAGTATCATGTCACAAGTTACAAAGATTAAGTTATAACGTTAGTCAGCAGGATCGAAAATCATAATATATGATCCTAGTACTCAAAAATAATTACCACGCATGCTATATGTGATTCGTTGGTCCACCAATCGATTATACTCAACTTAAAGTCTTGTCTGAATCTGTATGCCAGACTAGTCATTCAATACTTCAAATCATCAGATATGATAACATAGAATCAGCCATTTGTCCCAGCATTCATCCGAGTGAAAAATAATATATGTCAAAGGACAGATAAATCCTTCAATAAAAAGCTTTGACAATGGTTTTGAAGGTGGACAGACAGAACAGACCGACACATTTCATCACTCATGCCCAATTTATGACAGACAGCACAGCAGCTCCTCCCATTAAATTATCCGGTTCATGAATATAAATTGTTTAAACCAAACGATGCAAATGCAGGATATCAACCACCCACTTGCTGGGTTGATGATCCGCTGGAATAAAGAAGAAACAAGCTTTTTAAGTTCCCAAGGATATATTTCCTTCTACGTAGGCAGGGCTGTCATCTTGCATATGGGGCATATATTTTTCAACACTAACCACTGTTTGATGCAGTTTGTGTGGAAATCATGTCCACAATCTAGCGTCCCAATATCATCCCCGTCCATATATTCTTCCTGCAGTCATACAAGTATTTAAAAATGAACACAAACCCCGCAAGCTATATACACGATCAAATAATAGAGAAGCAGCAAACTCTTTATTCTCTTTACTATTTAGTATTCCAGTCATCACATTATGCTATAGTGGATGACGTGTCACACGAGAGATACCTGACAAATGCTGCAAGGCTCCAAATCTGATGGTTTTTCTCCTGTCATGGAAATATATTTCTGTTGCTTCATTACCTTCATGATTGTCCCCTCACTCAGTCCAGTATTCACGTTCCCTATGCGTTCTTCCAAGGCCAGTAATTCCTGATTTTCAATTCAAACATTGATGTGAAGCAAACATTCCAAGTCAATCGACTATTGAAGAAATTGTTTGCTTAATTTGTACCTCGTAAGACATGCTGTCAACATCCAGGCGCATATCCCTGTGCCTATCATGCACTTCAGCCATACTATTGTGCGTGAACGGATCAAAAAGCATATAATCCTGATGTAGCAAAGCATAAAATTTAGCTGCTAAACAAATTCTTATTACAAGTCTAACAAACAAGGTATCCTCAGAAAAACTGAAGAGAATTCTAGTATTTTTCCAAGTCAAAATTGCTCCTCCTGGTCAGGAATCTGCCTTAAATATGGATATTTGTCTGCACCCTGCAGTCGCTATAGACCAACTCCTCACTAATCTAATATAAGTTTAGTTTTGTCCAAAGAACATTTAGAGGTTCTAAGCACATATTTAGGTTAAAAATGCCAGCACAACAATTTGTGCAACATTTCACTTTCCACTTCTAGTCAAGACTCAGTTCTTTGCATTCTTCCTCTCATTAAATCTCACCAAGGTGTTTTCCATGTGTTAAAGTTCAATTCCATACAGAAAAAAACATGATTTTATCTTCCAAGAACTAGGCAAACGCAAAGCCATAATGATGTATAAATTACACAGCTAAAATTCTATCAAACCTCAATCCGTAGGTTTTCACCCCTGCGCATGGCATTCAAGACTTGACGAATCTGATCCATAAAAAACGCAAGTTGTTAGTTTTTGAAGTAGCATGTTGCACTAATTACCATGCACTGTGAATATAAATTTCAAGTCCAAAGGTAAGAACGTGAAAAGAAAAAAAAGAAGTTAACAGCAGTTCAATCAAATCATGGGAGAACAATGAGCAATTATTGGTCCATCTCAGCAGTTCAAAATATTGTTTAATTAGTATTAGCCAATCACGTTTAGTTTTACCAATGTATAGAAAGCAGTTAAGATTTATCAGCGACATGAAAAAAGAACTGCAGTAAATAGTTAATCTTAATCAATAGTACTATCATGGTTCTCTCTTAATGATTTCTTCTCTTCTTCTTTTAGTTCTATTTCTTGATCTCTATCTTTTCCTCTTCCATCAATCTTTTCTTTTCTCTTGTATTCATAGCAATGCTTAACGTTCTACAGAATTTGGGTCTTGACACATCTGTAGTCAGGTCTCATATACATGCAGTAACCTTTTTTCTTCATCTGATAAATACAACTACAACTGTTATATAAACACTCATTAATAGAATCAAGTGATACTAATCCTCTGCCAAACCAACTGTTCCAATGTAACATAGCTCCCAAATCAAATAATATGACGATAATCAGCAAGTAGAAAGAAAAACGTAGTTTTTTAGAACACAAACCTCTGATATTAGCTGATGTCTCCCTTCAATATCAGCAGCTAGATCTCTCAATGAACGAGGCATCCCAAGAACATCGTCTCTTTGGCCTTCCATCAAGAATGCAGATCTTAGAAGTGGTGGATTATGACCTTGGCTGCTAGACCCAGAAGACATTGCTGTTTCTTGCAGGGAAACAGAAGGCCCAGATGATGAAGGGAAATGACACCTGTGACCACTAGATTCAAATTCCATGGATGGAAAAAGGGACCAAGGAGCAATTTCTGAAAACCTTTGTTGACTGTGTCGTGTGTGGTTATGGTGAGTAAGCCAGGTAGGAGTCGGCAAAGAATGAACGCTTGAACTTGGACCAACTCTAGTAGACGAGACCAGGGCTGAAGTGCTAGTGTTTCCAGTAGCCAATCTCCAACCTGCTGGATCTTGTCCCATGTACCTCATCTCAGTTACAGGCATAAACATGGAACGATCTCCAGAATTTCTTTGGATGGTTCTTAAGTTCACATCCTCTCTTGGAGAAGTGCCCCTTTCCCCAGGAAAATGGGAACTAAATGAATTCCCAACTCTTGAGACGGAAGATCCATTTGAAGAGAAAGGATGGATGATTCTGGATGAAGCAGAGGCATGGATAGCATGAGGTAGGCCCTGAGAAGCACTTGAATTTGCAGCTGGCATCGATCTAACATCTGGCGGATCACTAAATGGAACAGATCTAAGAGACTGGTGCACTGACCACATATTAGGATGCCCATGACTGCCTGTTGTTAATACATTGAATGATAGAGGTTCCAGTTGATGACTGCCACTTACCCTCCTGCCAAAATTTCTCGTTGTGTCAATATTTCCACTAATACTAGAAGAAAGAAAGGCATCAGGATCCAATCCTCTGCCACTGAAATCAATTCTTGTATTTGGCTGATCATGAGTACTAAAATTAAGAGAATTCCATGAAGGAGATAAACTTAAGCTGCTCGAAGCATTATTATTAGTTCCTGAATGCCATGCACCATTCTCAGCATGTGGAAAGCAACCACCAGCATGAGAATGTCCAGAAGTACCTTCAAGAGACTTTCTCTTGCAGGACGACCAGTCCACTAAAGAAGAACCATTTCCAGCATCAGTTTCCTCCAGAAGATAACCAGAACTTCCAGATGGACCAGCACCATTAGATGAAGGATGAGGAAAAGCCCGTTCAAAATCTAGTCCTCCAGATTTGAAACAGTTCTGATCTAAAGCAGTTCCTGCACCATGTCGGCCATTACTACTGTCACCCTCATACCCTCTGCTTGTATTTAAATTTGGGAGGAGACTGTTAGAGCTGGAACCCTGAAGCAGTAATCGTCCACTTCTAACATGACTGCCATTTATGCCAATACTAACTCTCCCAGGCAAAAGGATATCACTTGGTTCAGATTGCCGGCCTTCTGACATTGGACCAGCCATACTATGAGTATTGACCGAAAAAGACCTTTCTTCCATTTTCATCCCATCATCAATGGCCTGGTTTTGCATATCTATCCTTGCACTAGATTCACCCAAGGTCCATCCATTAAAGCTAGGGATATCATGAGTGATAGCATTTGCACATGATGCCTCATCATAAGATGAAGCATTACTTGAGAACCTGTTTTCTGCTGAATTTAGCATGTTATTCATAGATGAGCGTCGACTCATTTAAACAGATCCAAGTTCAGCGCAGATGTTTTAGTAGTCCCTTTTTATAAGAGTTGATTTATACAACTAATGAAATGGCCAAGGTGCTAAGAAATGCTCCAACTGTTCACCAGAACTGGTAGCTTTGTGTACACTTACGAGAATACCTGAATGTATGTAAACAGCAGAAAATAAAAACATGGAATCAAACAGGTAGCTGCAAATCTAGAAAACCAACAGTCATGATTAAGAAGAAAAAGGAAAATAACATACTAAGCAGATTGGATATAATAATGAAAGAAAATTAGAATGAAGAATAATTCTTGAAACACCCAACCTTCACTCAAGAATGCACACTCACATCAATACCGACAAGTGATCTGGTTGAATTGGAGCAAGAACCCGACTGAAGGCATGATGGTGGGAAAAAAGAAATGAAGAGAGTGAAAAACATGATCATCAATGTTTTAAATAGTAAAAATCACTTTTAGCAACAAGACGGCCCAACAACACCCCACCCCCCCTTCAAAACACAAAACAAAACAGAACACCAAATTCAAAGCTGAATTACTTACCTAATACCCTCACAAATATAAAATTACCCAAACAAACCAACAGTATAGCTATTGAGCCGATAAAAAAACATTTGCTGATTAGAGTAAATTCCATGAAAAGAAAATCTGGTTTCCTTGATTATGCCTAAACCCTGTCTCATTCAATGCTGTTAATATCCTACCTGGGCTTATTATGGTACAAGTATTTACGATAGTAACATCTTTTATAATCATGGTTTTCTGCTCAGCTTCCAAGCATTTTGTAGAAAAGATATATACCTTTTTACTTATCTAAGATTGTATTCAAACAAAAGCAAACTTTTAAACAAAAATTAGTGCCTCAATGTATATATGATAAGGTTAATTTGTTACTTGCCATTCTCAGACTGACTTTACCATACGAAATTGACTCTCCCTTATCAGGGTTCAGGACTGCTTGCGATCTCATCTCAACTTATTAACATTACAGTTAATTAAAAAATGACCGCAAACTTATTTTTCTCATACCAAATTGTTGTAGCACAAGCATTTTCAGTACAAATACTTGTGTAAAATTGTGTGCAGAAATGTCAAGCTTAGGAACACCAAATTAGTTATCTTTCATTTTCTACTCTACCCCACTAAATTTAGCTTCATGGCAAACAAACTAATCACATAAGACATGCAAGAGCAAGATCGCTTATCCAGAATTGTTGTTTAATATCTCCAGCATAAGTAATGCATCTTGGATAATTCCTATAGCTTTGAGTTAGCTGTAATTCATGTCTCAACTATTCTAGACTTACATTTATGTAAATTAATCTAGGAATCATTCAAGCTGCAGAATCGCAAAGAGAGATGCAAAGTAACTTTAAAAATTATATCAAATACTCTGTGGTTCCCAATTTTGATTTTCACCAAACAAACAACAATGTTATTCTTCTAATACAACTTCATCCCAAAAAGACATAAAAATTATACCAATGGCAAATAATAATTAAATAATTGGCAAATAATAATTAAATAATTGCATTCTCAAACTTCTAGCAATTAAGAAATTAACTGATTTTACAAAATTTCTTCAAAATCCGAAGAAAAGATGCCTTTAAGAATCCTGAATTACCCAATTCAAATTTGTGTTATAATAGACAAGGAAATTAAAACACGAATTCAAAACCAACCAATTCGATAACTAAAGCAACCCAAAAACTTCATATTCTCAAAGATAACGAAAATAAAAATTAAAAAAAATAGTAACCTAGAAACCTATCAGCAGCAAGGATGAATTACACAAATAAACGAAAATCCCAATGTGGTCTCTCTGATCGATTCTATTATCTGACAACTCCAAGAGAAAATCAAGCATCGCCAAACAAACAACCAGGACAAAATATTATGTGGAAAAGAAGTTAAAGTTATTGCAAGCACCTGACAGAGCGACGATTGCGTGAGAGAGGATCGATTTGAAACCCAAAAGGATAAAGTTCGATATAGAAAATCGCAAAAACATCAAGCAACAGTAGCCAAGATATAATTTTTTTAAAAAGAAAATCCTTTATAATAATAATAATAATAATAAACAATAACAAAAAACAACAATAATAATAATAATAATTGGGTATTTTTTATTCGGTTCGGATTTTGCCTTCTGTGTGTGTATTCTGATATTTTTCAGTTAATTTGTTGAAGAGCGATTATTGCAATCGGAAAAAGGAACCACCCACCATTAATAACACACAGCAATAGCTTTCTGATTTTGGCGGTAGAGCTTAAGGATGACGGAGTAATTATATAATAATAATAATAATAATAATAATAATAACTAATTATTAATTATTTAATAATTTACTTATTTTAAATTAGAATTTATATTTATTAATGATAATTTAAAATATGTAAAAAATGATATTTTCAATTAAAATTTATTTTTGATATTTATGATATTAATATAATATAATATGGATATTATTATTAAATTGATTTTGTTCAAGAAGTGAATTAGATATGGAAATTGTGTGGTTAGAATTGAGGCCCGATGAGTAGGCTTTTGGGCAGATGGAGTTGGATGCTAGTTGGTGTCTTTTACTGGGCCTCTGCGTCCCCACCCCCCCTCTCGTCATCCAAATTGGCCATCCTCATATATGGAGGAGCTGCCAGCGCCTCCCCACCACCCCCCCACTCGTCATCCGTATTGGCCATCCTCAGATGTGGAGGAACTGCCAGCACCTCCCCGTCAAATTCTCGAACTTTGTCGTATTGCACCAACTCTCGTCTCTCTCATCTTTCCCATTGTCAGCCCATGGCAGTCAGCTGACCCTGTCATGTTATACTTGCAAAAATAATATTCGGTAGACTCAAAGTTGCATATGCCTGGATTAATCCCGTAAGTTTGACAGGCTTTATCATGGCTTAACTTAAGTTACAAACATGTTTTATAGTTGATTCCGGAAGCACTCAATCCACAACTACCATGCCTGGTTTGGTTTGCCAAACATCTACTCAAACTACAGAAGAATATCTTTTCATCAGCTAGTACCAAAGACCGAAACCCGTAATCAGCAGGAACTTGTAGCCTCAACTCTCTGTCAGGTTTGCCTGAACAAAGATTCCATTTCAAACCTGATTTTCCAGGTTTTCAAGTAATCTTTCACATCCGTCGAACAAAACCTGATTTCTGAGTAAAGCCCCGAGAAATGGGTGGTGTTCTTCCCGTCCCAGAAGCAGAACTAAGAGATGGGGGAACAGTTGGGCAATTGGGTAATCTCCCTTTTTTCTTTAGGATTGATAACAGTACAATTAACTACTTATATTACAGGAAAAGGAAAAACGGAGGAGACAAACAGGCGCAAAGCACCATTGATAAATGGAAATTTAAATAGCGGTTGGTAGCCCCAAAGCTTTGACCCAAAGGATTAGGTCTATCCTTTGCCACCTAAAAACATTTGACTTTTCTTTTCTATAATTAATATAATGCTAATAAATAAGATAATGTAATTCTAAAAAAACCAATCATTATAGATGATTAAATCAGGAATAAGAGGGAAGAGGCAAGAGGGAAGGTGGGCGGGGGTTACCTAACATCCCAAATATTATAGAAATGCAAACTGAAACTTGGGTTCAAAGGAGGTGGCTAGTCACCAACCTCTTTGCCATTGGAGGCGATTGGCTTTCTTGTTTTGGCATCACCAACCCCCTCTTTCTTTATTCCTAATTCTCGTTTCCTGACCCCACCACGTTCTTCATTCTTTTTTAATACCCATTTTCTTCTACCCAACGACCCCTGCCTTCCCCAATATCTATTCCTTTAGACTCTTCCCCAATTTTTTTTATTATTTTTAATCCACCCACATTTGATTATTGCCTAAATCACTGTTCCCGAAGAGGGCCTACACTTGCTTGCGAGTGTTGAATTTTCCTGGAATCGTTAGAGTTCAGGGGTAAGCGCCTGTCCCTGTTCAGTTTTGTAACCCATGAAAGTTTCCTGTATGGGTCCACCCACCAACTCTGTTCCACGATCGTATTCTCACCAACTCCAGACCGGACACTTACCGGTTCCTTAACCAATGATCCGGTTCGAACCGGATCCTGTTTTTAATATAAAGCGTTATTCCTTCCCCAATTTCCAAATCAGGTTCTTTCGCCAGTTCACCTTCCCATCTTCAGAAAAAGGAAATCAAGAAAAAAGAACAAGAACAAGATCCATATCCATGGCTTCCAATAACGAAACTCAGCAACAACAAAACCAAGCCGGCAGGCACCAAGAGGTTGGCCACAAGAGTCTTCTGCAAAGTGATGCTCTTTACCAGGTAAGAGATATTGCACCTTCGGTCCTATCTTTCTATCGTTTTTCTTTGTTGTTTGTTCTTTATTTCCTTCATTAACACTTCTCTGTTATTCGTTTACAGTACATACTCGAGACAAGCGTGTACCCAACAGAGCCTGAACCCATGAAGGAGCTAAGAGAGCTAACTGCCAAGCATCCCTGGTTTGTTTCTTGGATCATTCAACCAAATTTTCGTCTGTTGTTCTCTTCCCTTGAATCTTATGCTTGAGTTGTGATCAATTTCGTGCAGGAATATTATGACTACATCAGCTGATGAAGGTCAATTCTTGGGCATGCTTTTGAAACTTATGAATGCCAAGAACACCATGGAAATCGGTGTCTACACTGGTTACTCTCTTTTAGCCACTGCTCTTGCTCTTCCTGATGATGGCAAGGTAACAAAATCCTGAAGGATACCCATTTCTGGATTTACAACTTCAGTTTACCCCTAATCATCAAATGATCCAAAGTTGATATATACGCATACATCTGCTGCAGATCTTGGCTATGGACATAAACAGAGAGAACTACGAACTTGGCCTGCCTGTCATCCAAAAAGCTGGCGTTGCTCACAAAATTGATTTCAGAGAAGGCCCTGCCATGCCTGCTCTTGATGAAATGGTTGCAGATGTAAGATTTATCTCAAAAACTTCAAAATTCTTACGCGTTTAAAATCTATAGAACAATGGAAGACGATCATGATCCTGAATTCTGTGTGACGAATTGCAGGAGAAGAACCATGGCACTTTTGACTTCATATTCGTGGACGCTGATAAGGACAACTACTTGAACTATCACAAGCGGTTGATAGAGCTGGTGAAAGTGGGAGGACTCATCGGGTACGACAACACCCTATGGAATGGATCAGTGGTGGCACCGCCTGATGCACCACTCAGGAAATATGTCAGGTATTACAGGGACTTTGTACTGGAGCTTAACAAGGCACTTCCAGCCGATCCCAGGATTGAGATCTGCATGCTTCCAGTTGGTGATGGAGTCACTCTCTGCCGTCGGATCAAGTGATCAGCAACATGAAAAAATCAAAAGGAAGAAGTCATTTTCCAGATTGTCTGATATTATTGGTTGATGAACGATGATTAATAATGCGTAATGCATATAATCCTACATGTTATCCGTACCGAATTCATATACTCAGCTTCTCTTTAATACTTGCCCCGTGTTTCACGCTTCAATCTCTAGCTAACTAAAGGGTTGAAATGTCATTTCACATCAGAGCTTCTTGCCAGTCACTTCATCTTCTTCTATTGTTGGATGAGACGTTTCTATTCTAATCAAATCCGAAATATGCCTGGGAGTTATTATTTGATTTGATTTTTAAAAAAATTAAAATAATAAAAAATAAAATAAAAATTAATTATTCTTTACATTTTAAAGTACGATCATGTTATAGATTACATACTCGAACAAAAAATTAATTATCAATATAAGATAATATTTTTATTTCGTACTATATTATGCAATTATTGGTTTTATTTTTTATATATTATTTCATTTTAAATTCAACGGATAATTTAAAAAGGGTTATATATATATATAATAAATGCAATAATATTTTATCTGAAAAAAGAAATTAAACCAAAAAAAGAAAATAAAAATGGAAAAGAGACCGAAAATTGTATGGTTCCGGTTAGTGGCAGGGGAGCATTCATCTTATCTGCCGAAAGGGCCTCAGAAGAAGAAGGTGGCTGGAAAATTACAGCATCCATACGAAGACTGAACCCCAAAGATGACGATTGGAGCACTGGGAATGTTGCACAAATCTCCTCCCGTCATCTCTTTCCGATATCCTAACATCAGGCCCACTGTTCGATGCTTCTCTTCTTCCAGTAAAGCTAGTTTCTTTGGGTTCCTTTCTTTTCTGTTTTGGTTGACGATTGATCAATGATGTATGGTTATAAAAACCCAGTTCGGTTTTTAAGCTCTAGTCGTGTTGCAAGTTGCATATATAGTAAAAAGTCTGGATTCAAGAGGAGTAGGATAATAAAAAGAGAAATAATTGCTGGTTTTAAGTATTGACAAGGATTTGCTTGATTTTGAGTTTTTGTATTGCCTAGAGTTTTCTCTGAGTTTTGCAAACTGAAATGCAGGTCATGTTTCATTTATTAAGGATGTAGCTGTAACTCAACCTCCCAAGCATCTTCAACACTTGCTCAAAATGCTTCAAACCAGAGGTTTCATTGACTTGCAATTTTCATTTTTTAAGCTTTTTCAACTTGTTATTTCAGAATGATATTGGCCAATTCTGTCACTCATTGACTTGATATGGATGTGCCTTCTATTACTGGATCATTGTAATATGCACAACTGTTTGGTTGTTTTTGAATTCCTTGATTTGGATGCTTGATTACTTTCCGCTTACTTTGTTCTCTAAATGGCATCTTTTGATGTGGCTTTTCAAGTATTACTTAAGAAAATGTCTGTTTACGCATCATATCTCAAGTTCAAGATGTAAAATGGACTAATGCATAACAATATGTTGTGGAACAGAGTCTGTTTCTGACTGAAAAACATTTCTTTTGCTCGGCTTATGAAACCAAACTATTTGTGTATAAAATGCTTTTGTTCTTAAAGTATGGTCCGTGATGACATTGTTGTGGATGAAGTATGGTATTTATAAATATGTATGTAAACCTATAATTGCTTATCGTTCGAATTGTCGATAACTGCAAACAGTATGTTCTTGTTTTGGTCACAGGTGAAACCATCATTTCTCCTGGATGTAGGCAAGGGTTAATCCCCCTTGTAGTTCCCCTATCAGAAAACCTCTCAGGTTAACTAAAAAAACTTTGCTTGTACCATACTGCACTCACAAAGCACAGCTCTAGCACAGACTATCATCGTATGCACACAACTCGGGCATTTATTTAAATTTGTGCCATTAGGTTCTGTAACTGCACTGCTGCGATGGCCCACAGCTCCACCAGGGTAAGATGTTTATTGGAGTATCATACTAAATATATTTCAGTTGATAGGGTATTTTTTACGGCATTGTTTCTTGTATGCAGCATTACAACTATTTCTTTTCGCACAGAATGGAGATGCCAGTTGTGGAAGTTCGCAAGCATGGGGTGTGGCTTTTAGCCAAGAATGTATAAATCCAACTGAACGCAAGCATTCATTTTCGTAACTTGATTAGCTGCTTATATGTTTATACTTGTGTATAATGATTTGCATCACTGCTCTGGGATTCACGGGACTACTTTCTAAAAGTATGTACTCATTTCCGCATTATAATCAATTATATTTTGTGGTGGTGATGTAACAGGTAGATCAATATATACATAGAATTCTGGTTGAAGAAGATGCCAACAACTCTCATGGAAGTAATAATGAACTCTATGATGCTTCTTCAGAAGCCGGTAAGAAACTATACAGAAGAGGTGATTTTGCAGAATCTCAAATTGCCAACGTTGACCAGTATATCTTGAAAAAGGTAGATAAAAGAGTTCCAGTTGCTTTATTAAATGAAGTTTGCCTGATACATAGAAAGATCTCATGGATTTTTTTGCCAGGTCGGGCTATTCCCTGATATCTTAGAGCGTAAAGTTATGCGTCATTTTGAGCAAGAGGACCACGTAGGCTGTTTCTGACTTTGTAGCTTTACATGCCACTATGTCGTTTGCCCATGGTATTTCACAAATTCTTACGTGCATTTCTGATGGAAGGTTTCAGCAATGGTGACAGGAGAGTTTTATACAAGGAAGGATCTATTTCCAGGACTAGGACGGCCTTTTGTATTCTATGCAGAGATTTTGCAGAAGTTTGTACAGATTCTATCCATCAATACAAGTTCATTGCACTTGACTATTTTTTCAATGCAAATCTTACAGTTAACCTCTGCAAGTATTTATCGATAAAAATCTTATGATTGCCTTTTGTAGAGTTAATCGGACCTCAGAAGCTAAACATGCTGCAAGGGTAGCTTTAAAATCACCATGGTGGACTTTAGGATGCGTATACAAAGTAATTACACATCTTTCATGTCACTCGTGCTCTTTGACGTTATCATTATCTTCTCTATTTTCGCCCTCTCCTTCTGCTACGACATTTATTGTTTGTATTCATAAGGACGTTGCTGGGCTTGCCCAATGGGAGGATGAGCAGGTCGAATACATTAAGGAGAAGGTGAGTGAAGAAGGCAAACAAGAAGACTTGAAGAAGGGAAAGGCACCAGCCCAGGTAACAAGCTGGTGCTAGAATATTTTCTTATTGGATCGAGACTTCTCAACTTCCTTCAGAAGTCTTGAATTATACTCATTTGCAGGTTGCATTGGATGTGGCCGCCTTCTTGTTGGATTTAGCTTCTATAGAAGGAACTTGGGCCGATGTCACAGGGCAAGTTGCTGAATGTTATAGTGAGGCTGGATTCAACGATATTGCCAAGTTCATACTGTACAAAGATTGATAATCGGTCAGGTGAGGACTATGATTCATGATCCGAAAGTATTCTTGTTACCATAGCCATTTTTTGGTTCTATTTATCTTCATTAGCTGGCTTAGCGAAAGAGAGCAAGGAAAGTGGATACTGGTTAACATCCTGGAGATTTTTTGGGGTCCCTTGTTGCATATTTTTCGATCTGTTCTGTTTCGTGCAAAGGCTCAATTCGATCTTCTTCTGCTTCTTTATTTGTTTGATGAAACAAGTACTGGTTTGAGAGAATGCAAAAGTTTACTATAATTCAAAATATTCTTTTGAAGCAGCAAATGGCATCAATTGTACAGAAACCATGTTCAGCATTGTAGACTGTTACTGATATAATTATTCTCTAAGCCTCCTGTGATTCATAAGTGGTGAGAACCACATGAAATTCCCAAAAGCCTTTGATGATCATTTCCTGAACGCTCTGACGGAGCTTCAGCTTTTGCGAAGGGATATGAGCTCCTGGATCAAGGCGTTTGCATCTTTATAAGATGATCCGCCTTCTTCAACAGCTCCCTTAGCTTTCTCTCCGAGTTCTTTAGCCCTCCTTCTCATCCCCGCTGCCTCCTCACCGGCACCCATCAGTCTTTTCACGGCTGTCTCCACCTTGTCCCTTCCAACCGTTTCCCGTGGTGGCTCTTTAAATGATGCCCACTCCATGCTTCCCACCTTCACCCCAATCTTCAACACATCAGTAATCAACTTCTCGTTGGTAAATTGCTCTGCTGTAATTGGCCATGTTATCATTGGTAGTCCACAACTTACACCTTCTAAAGTTGAATTCCATCCACAATGAGTCACAAATCCTCCTACAGAATTGTGCTCTAAAATTAACAACTGTGGTGCCCAACCCTTTATAACGAGTCCCTTACGGGACTCTCTGATACGATCTTCGAATCCATTTGGAAACACTTGTTCT